>QODF01000094.1:3322850-3514985 GCA_024372805.1 Oostethus manadensis
ATATAGATAGATATAGATATAGATAGATATAGATATATATATATATAGATATATATATAGATAGATATAGATATATAGATATATATAGATATAGATATATAGATATAGATATATAGATATAGATATAGATATATATAGATATATATAGATAGAGATATATAGAGATATAGAGATATAGATATAGAGATATAGATAGATAGATATATATATATATAAACTTCCTAGTATATCTACATGTTCATTCATTCATTTTCTATATCGCTTATCCTATGCTTTACAAAATATCAAAGTGGGCCCTGCATCCGTATGTTACAAATAGTTTAAAAGAACAGATTGTACAACCTGTTAGTAGCTAAACTTTGCCATATTGCTGTGGAAGCAGTGGCAGCTGCTGGTCAGTCATGGAGAGGAAGGTCATTTTTACCGGGGCGGCATGGCAGAGTAGTCGGGAGGCAATTTGTGCTTCTGTGATCATGTCGAAGTATCTTTTGGCAAAATATTGAACCCTAAAGAAACCGCAGAGTGACAGAAGAGAGTGTACGAAAACAATGCTAGTCGACAAGACAAAATTGCTGAGGACTGGTAAAGTGTCTGGATCAGTTGAACAACGAAATGAAAGAACTTTAAATATGCTCAGGCGGCGTTATTTACTTCAAGATTGCTGATTTTACTGTCAATCTAAAGGGGATTCTGCCTCATATCATCCAATTATCATGCAGAAACCGAGCGTATGGGCCAGCCCACTGCCCCATAGATGCCCAAAGATGCTGATCGCTCGATGGGTGGGACAAAGCCCAGCATTTATCCAATGACCGTTTAGTTTCGCGCAGTAAAACTACCCACCCTACTCTTCCTAATCCAAGTCGGTAGACTGACCTTAGTGTGTAAAAAAAGTAAATAAATAAAATTAAGCATAGTGGGGCTGCGGTAATGAATGACAAGGAAGTTGTGTTCATTCCCTGTGATAAGCATCTGATCCTGAACAGAAGATGAAAGTATTCTAGCACATATTTAGTCAATGAAAGGTACACACAGCAGTACATATTTCACAACTTTTTTTGAGGGTGGGGGAATTTTAAGGCTTCCCTTGCAGGCTTAGAGCAATTGCCACTGGTAGGAAGATTGGAAAGTTAGCGCCCTGCATGCAGCACATAACTAAGACACACAACACCTTTATAGTAGGTGACACAGCATTCAATACTAAGCTATTAAGATAACATACACAGGTTCATATATGGATGTTCTACGTTCACTGAGGAGTGTGATCATGACACTGTAAGAGCACCTGTGTATTGCAGAAAGTGGAAAAATAATAATTAAAAAAAAAAGTATGACCAACAAAAATGCCACAACAACCACCGTTCAGTACCTGGACCTCTTGAAGACATGCTGTATTCACTATTTTTGATGGTGATGCGTTGGGTTTGGGGTAAATTTCTATCGGTAGTTGAATAATAAAAGCCGCATGCTACCTACTCCTTCAAATCTTCACACTCTTGAGTGTGATTTTACTTGCTTTTCCATATCTCGCTTTGGTTTTTTTCTCCAGGGCTGTACGGTCTCCCAAGGAGGAACGGCAAACTGAAGGACATCAACTGCTTTGATGCGGCTTTTTTCGGAGTCCATCCTAAACAGGCCAACACCATGGACCCTCAGCTCCGTCTCATGCTGGAGATCGCCTACGAGGCCATTGTAGATGGAGGTGAGAACCCTGATCCGTGTTCAGTGAGAAGTATAAAGAGGGCTAGTAAAGCTTGCTTAAATTTGCCTGTAAGTGAAAGTAAGAAGTGTTAGTGTAAACCAGTAGCCTACTTGTACCTACATTATACGTAAATTAACACCTAAGTGACACGGTACAGACTGCATAAAATACACATAAATACAGTAATTTAAAAAAAATACAAGAATTGAATGAAACAGTAAAAAAAATGACATAATAACTGCTTACTTTTATCCTTGTTTCACTTGCACACTTTTAACCTGAATGCAATGATTCTCAGGACTGAACCCAGCTACTCTACGTGGCAGTAAGACAGGTGTCTACGTTGGGGTGAGTGGCTCAGAGGCTAGTGAGGCTTTCAGCAGAGACCCAGAGGAGCTTCTTGGTTACAGCATGACTGGCTGTCAGCGCGCCATGTTGGCCAACAGACTCTCCTACTTCTTTGACTTCAATGGTACATAAACGTACAAATTGTCTTCAGTGCTGGCATGGACGCATTCCTGGTGTCTACACTGCCTGCAACATTGATGTGTTTCCTCGTGCAGGCCCCAGCACGGCCATAGACACAGCCTGCTCCTCCAGCCTGCTGGCTTTAGAAAATGCCTTCCACGCCATACGCTTGGGCCACTGCGATGCTGCTCTGGTTGGAGGTGTCAACCTGCTCCTCAAGCCAAACACCTCAGTGCAGTTCATGAAACTTGGCATGCTCAGTCCTGACGGGACCTGCAAGTCCTTTGATGCTTCAGGTAGAAGAATATTAAACTGTTTAAACTGTTTAATATGTCTGTCACCTTCACCACACTGATATTCTTATGATTCTTTTGACAAGGAAATGGATACTGTCGCTCTGAGGCAGCAGTGGTGGTGGTGCTGACCAAGCGGTCGGCAGCTAGGAGAGTCTATGCCACAGTGTTGAATGCCGGCAACAACACAGACGGATACAAAGAACAGGGTGAGGAGGAAGCAGCACTGCAGCACAAGAGCATCATGTGTGAACGGCAGAACTACAGGCTGTTATTACAGGTTTAAAAGATCTCACAACAGGCACAGTAACAATAACATAAGAATAGGTTGTATCCCGGGTTACTGTTGTGACCGTAGCCCACTACAAGCTAAAAAGGAACTCTGAACCCTTGACTTGACTTCCTGTCCACCCACGATTCTACTCCCCTCTCACATTACTATTTTCCTGTAATACTTCATCCTACTTCATGCTTCCTCTTTATATTATGACTCTCAATATTTCATCTTTATTCTTGAAAAAATGCGTCTCTATTTTTCTATTTATGCCGTTTTTTTTCCTTGCCTAGCAGGAGTTAAAAGAACAGCTGAGGGCCAAAAAAGGGCTTTGGGCCGCACTTTGAACCCTTCTGGATTAGAGTAATCCTGATTAAAGGGTAAAATTAGGCCTCCCCTTCTTTATTTCATTTTTATAGACTTGGTATTATGTAAGTAGGGTGTCCAAACTCTCTCCTGCGAGGGCCGCATACAGACATTGTATTGGATCTTTTTTCATTTTGTCCGCTAAATCCAATCCACTGTAGATCAATATATGCTATGTTCTCTGAGCAGTACATCAACATTTTAGCTTTTGTGTAATAGGCGACAAAGCAAACGAAAGTGATATCTAATTATTAATATTCAGCATCGGTCGTGAAACCAACTTCACCATAGTACCCAACTGACTAATACTATGAATGATAGTACACTAATATGGAATGTCAAACGATGTGAATGAATAATCAGAAATTGCTGAGACTTGGAGAAGGGGTAGGAAAGTTACAATTCCCATTCATTTTCGGACATGTTGAATTTTATCATCATGTGACCCCTAATTTAACGTATGCAGCATGTCCGAGACAAATAAACCGTAACGATTGTTTATTAATATTTTTGTGCTTCAGTGTAAATGTATGTGCTGTCTCACTGGGTGTACTTTTTCTTGCAGGAGTAACATTTCCTTCAGGTGATATGCAGCGGACTCTGGTTAATTCTCTCTACCAGGAGGCAAACATCTCACCAGAACAGGTTGAGTATGTTGAAGCCCACGGGACTGGAACAAAGGTCAGTGGGAACGACCTGCCTGTTTTTCCTTGGTTTATAGTCTGTCAAGACGCTGTGAATATTAAACCCATATAGAAACCACACACTTGCGCACAAAATGTTAATTGTAATAATAAAGTCAATGCCCCACTCAATTTATCTTACCTTTGCTGTGTCTGTGCTCTATGCTCGCGTAGGTGGGTGACCCACAGGAAGTGAATGGTATTGTCAGCGTGTTCTGTCAGTCCAAGCGAGAGCCACTGCTCATTGGCTCCACCAAGTCCAACATGGGCCACCCAGAACCGGCCTCTGGTTTGGCTGCCTTAGCAAAGGTAAGAGAGAGATGGAAGTATGTTTTGTTTAGTTATTCTGAAGATTAAAGTCCTGACAATAATGTTGATAAATACAAACATTGATCTTCAAATTGTGCCAAAACTAAGCATGGAAAAGTGTGCCCACACTACCCAAAATAACAGAAAATAAACACAATTTGCAAGAAATTAAATCAAAATGAGACAGGCAGAAACAGAGTGTCACTGTTGATGTGCCAAGACTGTTATGGCGGAACCAAAGTAGTGCACCGCAGCCAATCTGAGCGACACCCATCACATTTACATACCTCTGAAATGTCTTCTCTTTTAAGCAGTAAGCTGTATAAATTTGGAGGTCTTGCACCCTTGTCTTGGTGCGGTCCATTGCCTTTCTCTTTTGTGCAGTTCATGTGTTTGTCCTGTATCTCTGTACAAGTTTGATACAAACATAGTTGTCTTAAAATGCCGCACGCGGCCCACGCACATTAAGCAATCACGTCCAAGTACTCCAAGATTTTTTGTTTTGTGCGCCTGATCCAAGATGGCGGCATAAACAAACTGGACGGTATTTTGCGCACTAAACAAGTGGGTGAATGCAACTCAAAGGCAAAACTTACAAAAAATGTTTGGTTGTTAACCGGTGCGGACATTAACCGAGGTACCACTGTATTTAGTGTGATCGCTCCATCATGCACAGAGAACTGGAAGCACAAGACCATGTGTTAGAGCCAAAAGTGTGTTGTGTGTGTCTGTATTTCTTGAGTTTGATTACTTTTATTGGTCGCTAGATGGTGCTAAAGGTACACTGTTTGAGGGATATTTAAGGGGTGTTACCATAGCTTTCCGACACGCCACCGGAAGGAAGTAATAGTCTTTGACCGTTTTTTGATGTGGTGTATGGGGAACTACCATGGACAGTGAAATGTTTGAGCACTGGATTTTAACTAATGAACTATAAATGAAACGTCAATAAAGCTGTAAGTGCATCTTTTTATACCTCAAGTACAAGTCTGGAAATCTATGATTTTACACCTCACAGTAAAGTAAGGCGTCAGACAAATCTTCCGGGTAGCAAGTAGTGTACACTAGACCATGCTTGATTCAGTTTTTTTCTTTTTCCATTTTGTCATTGCTTTATCTGTATTGGCTTTGTTTTTTCCATTTTGTCGTTGATTTCTTGTTTTGTCGTTGTCTTTTCCATTTGCTTTATCTCACTACATTTACCAAATGGCTCAAGCTGACAACAAAAGGCAAAGGCAAATGAAGGATCCGCCCACAACCTTTGCTGTGGGCGGATACTTTTGCCAGGGTGAATAGCTATGTCTAAATGTAGCTCTTAGCATGGGTGACCGGAAGCAGGACAGGAAATAACATCAATATCGCTCCAACCATGCACATGCTTTGCGTGAACGTCTTACACAATGGAGTCCATATCAAAGAAGAGAGAAGCGGCTAAAAGCCAGAATGGAACATTTTTGGAAAATTAGATTGTGGGAAAACGCTATAATGTTAGTGAAAGAGAAAATATAGGAAGAAAGTCATAATATTGCACAGAAAAACTTGAAATAGTTGGGAAATTAAAAAAAGCAGAAATTTGATTTTTGAGAATAAAGTCAAAATATTAAGAGAAAAAAAGAGTTTTTTTACGAGAATAAGGTTCTAATATTATTTATAGGAAAAATGTAAGTTTAGTTGCCTAGAGTTGAAATATTATTTAATAGTATTTTTAATAATATTGTTAATAATTTAATTTAATAATGTTTGTAATAATAACAAAGTATAATTTCATAATTTTTAAGCCATGAATTCTGAGAAATAAACAAAATAAAGTTGTAATTATTGGAAAATTTGGTTGGGGTAAAGTTATAATATCATAAAATTAAAAAGGCTATTTAAGAAGAAAGTTTATATGTTTGGAAAAAACAAGTCTATGGTATTTAATAATGTAATCCATTTTGTAGGTGTTGCTCTCCCTGGAGCGAGGAGTGTGGGCCCCCAATCTTCATTTCAATAGTCCCAACACTGACATTCCTGCCCTCACCGATGGCCGTGTTCAAGTTGTGGACCGACCTATCCCTGTTCGTGGGGGCATCATTGGAATTAACTCCTTTGGATTTGGGGGCTCAAATGTCCATGTGATCCTTCGTCCCACGGAGCGGCGTACTCCGATACTGGCTGAGTCTAGGACGGTCCCACGAGTGCTTCAGGCGTGTGGCCGTACTGAGGCCGCTGTGAACTTACTTCTCCAAAAAGCTAAGGAACACAGCGCTGATGATCGCTTCCTGTCTTTGCTCAATGAAGTGTCTGGAAGTACGACTGCTAGCATGCCCTATCGAGGCTACACTCTGATTGGCTCTCAGACTGACACCAGTGAGGTGCAACAGGTTCAGGCCACTCCCAGGCCCCTCTGGTACGTCTGCTCAGGTAAGAATGCATATTTTCTAAATACTATTAAGTTCTTGAATGAGTGATATGGCCCTCACATTCTTACTATGACCATGTGTTGCGTCCAGGTATGGGGACGCAGTGGGCAGGCATGGGCCGCAGCCTGATGCAGCTGCCTGACTTCAGAGAGTCCATAATGTTGTCGGACAAGGCCCTTAAGGACACCGGTCTAGTCATATCCCGCCTGCTCGAGGAAGCTGATGAGACTACTTTCGAAGACACCGTTAATGCCTTTGTCGGTCTTGCCGCTATACAGGTACAGTAGCAACAATGTGAGGGAAAATGTACACATTTCAATGGAGGGGACAAGTCGGACAGTTTTGCCATGCATCGTTGTTCATTCTATTTGTTTTATTTGTGCAATTTCTTTCATGCTGCATGTTAAAAATCATTTCATAATAAATGAGAAAAGCGATGGGAATTTTTTTATAGAAACCGTAGCCCCAATACCAAGGTCTGGAGTGTATTCGTTGGTTACTTTATCATTGCCCCCCCTACTCAAGTTAGTCCCTCTGCTTCCGCTATGCAGCCAATATGGCGTCTATTGATTTTGGTTAGTGTCAAGCACTCAACACTGTTTATTTAGTGCAACATCCAGGTGCTGATAGTGCACTGACTGCTCAGTATCATACACTCAAAAGACTTGAGCGTAATTAGGGGAAGGTAGGCATATGATAGATGTGAAAAATTCTAGCAACGTTTAAAGGCCCCACAGTTTTGGGAATATGGTTAATCACCATGCTAATATCCATAAAGTTGGTTATTTGTCCTGATCTAATCAGTAGAGGGAAAAAAGACAAGTGTGATGCTGATGTGTTCCATGCTTCACCTGTTTGCAGATAGCTCAGATAGACCTGCTTGCAAAGCTGGGTCTAAAGCCTGACGGTATTGTGGGCCACTCGGTGGGAGAGCTGGCCTGCGGCTATGCAGACGGCTCCCTCAGCCATGAGGAGGCCATTCTCGCAGCGTACTGGAGAGGCCGTTGCATAAAAGAGGCAGATCTTCCTCCCGGGGGCATGGCTGCAGTGGGTGAGAGGACATTTGTTTTTCTTACTACTGAAATGTGACGTGCATTTTAAACCAAGTTTTTGACATAAAAAGGCAAAGTGGTTACTTCTATGAATAATGAAATCAATTTGTGTTGATGTGTCATCATTTTCGCTATACTATACATCCTTTAAATTGATTTGGTGCTTGATATTTCAGGACTGACCTGGAACGAGTGTATGGCTCAGTGTCCCATGGGCGTCGTCCCGGCCTGCCACAACGCTGAAGACACTGTCACCATCTCTGGTCCGCAGGTCAGACATCTTTACACAACTTTATGAGGATAGCTACATCTTTATGTATGCAATCAGAACAGACACTCAACACTAGAGGAATTACCACCGGATGCGCACCTTATACTCATCTGGTTGATATCCGTATCCACTGGAATGGTCTCCCTGACCATTAATGTATTCTTTCAAACTTTCAAAAATGCTCCCCTTTCTTTTGTTAGACTACTGCTCTTAATATTTTGACTTTGTTCTTGTAAAAGTACAACTGTTTTTTTTATTTCTGCTGCTGTTTTGTTTATTCTTGTAAATATTATTCTCTTAATTATGACTTTATTCCTATAATATGTGATTTGATTTTCCAAATATTATAACTTTTTTGACAACCTACTTTTGCAAAAAATACAATTATTTGTTTCTCATAATATGCTTTTAATACATATATTTTTTTCCTTTAATATTTTAACTTTATGCATTTATTTTCTTTAGATTACAATGTTATTCTCCTAAAATTATTATTTTTTTCTTGCTAGATTACATCTTTTTTCTCAATATTTTGACTTGAAAAATTACTGCTGATTTTTCCATTTGTGCTGTTGCTTTTTCTGTTTAGTTTTATTGTTAAATTATATTTTTCGAATGTGTCAGCCCAACAAAAAAGCCACTGGCTGCAAATTTTAGACACCCCCGTCATAAACTGTTTTCCCATTTATCAGGAGGCGGTCAGTAAGTTTGTGTTGGAGCTGAAAGAGCAGGGAGTGTTTGCAAAGGAGGTGCGCAGCGCAGGTGTGGCTTTCCATTCCTACTACATGGCATCCATTGCTCCAACCCTCCTAGCGGCCCTAAAAGCGGTATGCTTCCATTCACACGAACTTCAATGAAGGCATTATGAAATGCACTGCACTGGTGGACTAAGTAATAAAATTTGTCTTGTGTGTAGGTAATTAAGAATCCACGGCAACGCTCATCCCGCTGGTTGAGCACCAGCATCCCTCAGTCGGAGTGGGACTCTCCGCTGGCTCTGTACAGTTCGGCTGACTATCACGTCAACAACCTGGTGAGCCCCGTTCTGTTCCAGGAGGCCCTCAGCCTTGTGCCTGACAACGCTGTTGTCTTGGAGATAGCGCCTCATGCCCTTCTTCAGGTAGGCCAAGCAAATCAGATTTTTTTTTTTTTAATTGTTTCTGTCAAGAAAGACAGATTTGTTGATCATGTGGCATTTGTTTTGCACCAAAGCATCATTTTATTTTAGTACTTATAAAAATCAAAAATATAATTTAATAAGAAAACTAAGGAAAAATTAATATATCATTAAATATTTGTAAGCAAGCCAAAATTTGGCATCTCTACATGAAGCTAATGAGTGATTGTTCTGAAGACACCAATGAACCTTTATTTGACCATATATATATATTTTTTACTTGGTGTTGTCTTCCTCAGGCCATCCTCAAGCGTAGCCTGAAGGAGACATGTGTTTCACTTCCCCTTATGAAGAGAGGTCACCCAAATAACCTTGAATACTTCCTTTCAAACATCGGCAAACTCTACATAAATGGGTCAGTAAATGCTTTATTCTGTCTGCCTTCGATTGCTCCACCATTCCTATAATCCCTTCTACCTCTTTTTAGCATCAACTTGGATGGGAATGGGCTGTGTTCAGGAGTTGAATACCCTGTACCAGCTGGCACCCCACTGATCTCACCCCTGGTTCAGTGGGACCATTCCCAGACCTGGGATGTCCCCAAGGTGGAGGATTTCTCCTCTGGCGCTGTTGGACCCAATTCTGCTGTTATCTACAACATTTGTACGGACATCTTCTTGTCTTTTGTTGTATTCAAGTAAAAAAAACAAAAAACAACACACAATTGTTTTTCTTTTCACTCACTTACTCTATGTGCTTGGTATCCCACCTTTGACCAACAGACATTAATCCGGAGTCTCCAGACTACTACCTGATTGGACACTGCATCGATGGGCGTGTCCTCTACCCAGCAACAGGTTACTTGGTGCTGGCCTGGCGAACCTTGATTAGAAGTCTGGGTCTTGTCATGGATACCACACCTGTGACGTTTGAAGATGTCGCCATCCACAGGGCCACCATTTTGCCAAAGGCTGGTAAGTATATACAGTATGTATAGTTGGGTAAATAAGTCTTTGATTAACTGCTGATTTTGTTAGTTTACGCCCTGGCAAAGACATGACCAGTCCATCATTTTATGGGCAATTGTTGTATTAACAGATTCCAGACTGCACCCCAGCACTTCTGTTTACTAGAAACCCGGATAGAGGGTGTGAACGTGTTAAGCATGGAGTAGGAATTATGTCGCCATGTGTATTTTTTGCTAACATCTGATGTCAAGATGTTGCAGATGAGTGCTAAAGTTGTCATGAACAAGGTTGTCATGGTGGCACAGAACCAGAAAAGTTTACAACCAAAGTCATCGTGCAATGGAAGCAGCGTTACACGGGAAACTCCCACTGGGTCACAAGAAGCCATTAGCTATAACAGTAAAGAAGACAAGTCCCTGTCGATGACGAGTAAAGTTGGGTTTGGCTATGGCTGCCACTACATTGTGACTAAAATGATTCCCCACATGCTTAAAGAACTAAATGGGTCAATTTTTCTCAAATATTTTTGCTGAATAGTGTTTTCTGCCTAAATAATATCCCTTGATCAAGCCTTTTGTAACAATCCACACTACAAAATAAGTCATAAAGGATGTCTTATTCTTGCTGATATCAGATTTATATTGCTAGCAGCCTATATTTATGGCTGTGGTGGTGTAAAAAGTTGTATCAAGACACCCCTAATATTGGATGTTGGTCCGATATCATAAAAAAAAACCAAAAATTGGATAATATCAGCCTTCATCTAAAAGCTAATATTGGAACTCTCATACAAGCAATCCATTCTGTCCATCAGCAGCACTGCTATTCAGCATGCAGAGCACCAAATGATCACAACAGCAGTTTGGTCTGGCAAGCTTAGCAAGGAGTAGGAGTGATGTCGCCCATGTGGTTGTGTTTTTTTGAAGTCAGAAAAGCATGTTGCGATTGAGTGCAAAACCTGTCCTGCACGACTTTATGTAATGTCTGATTCAAAAGCCTAATTGAGGACCTCATGCCTTGCTGCATTATGCCTATTGTGGATAAAACAATACACCAGGTGATTCAATAAGTTTTTCTCATACCTACTGTTTGTCCTTATTGTTCTTTTTGAAAGCAATATAATTAGATCCAGCCTTCGCTAACATTCCAAGCTGTTAAACAAGTAGCAAAACTATGTATGATTTGTGCTGATATCCGATCAATATTGGTATATCGTGACTATGCTCCCAAATAACTCTCTTGATATCATTAAGCAGCTTTTTCCCTGTAATTCTTGTCAAGTGAGGGTGAACTGTCCATGAATGTGAGTGGGGATGGTCGTTTGTCTATATGTGCCCTGAAGTTGACCAGTTCAGGGTGTACCCTACCTCTCACCCCAAGTTAACTGAGGCAGGTTCCAGCAAACCCCCGCAACCCTACTGAGGATAAGTGGGATGGAAAATAAATGAATGAACCTTTGTGTACCCTATTTACCTTTTATTTTGTGTTTATTTTTCCAGGACTTATTTTTACATTCTGTCTCTCCTGTATGAAACCTTATGCTCCACTTATTCCTACTTGGTTCTTCACAGGCTCCGTACAGTTGGAAGTACGTTTCATGCCTGCCACCAACAAGTTTGAGGTTTCGGAGAATGGAAACCTGGCTGTCAGTGGTAGGCAGTTTTTGTACTCAGTGTTTTTGATTTTAGATAATGTCAGATTTATCTCTTAGATGGTTTATCTCTCACTTTTTCCAAGGACATACCTTTAAATATAAATCCAGTGTTGTAAGTAATAAAGTAATTTTCAGGCAAAGTGAGCGTTTTGGAGGATGGCGCTCTTGAGTCGTTCCACAGTCAGTTGAGGCAGGGATCGCACAAAGACCACCAGGACCCCAAACTGAAGCTCTTGGCACATGATATTTACAAGGAACTGCGACTTCGCGGCTATGACTATGGCAAGACCTTCCAAGGTATCTTGGAAGCCAACAATGCAGGTATGTTTTGTCCAGCTAAAGCAGGTTGCATTTTGAGCTAAATGTGTTTGTATGCAACATGCATCTAAAATAACCGCTTATGTATCATGAATCTGTTTGCAGGTATTCAGCCAAAGAATCAAGTACATTTTATAGCATTAAAAAATATATAAATAAGTCAAGCTATTTCGTGGTTAAATGCCGCCTATTACTAGTCGAGACGTATGCATATTGAAGCCAATGTTATATATTTTTTGCCTAATTTACCATTAGCATTGTCATTATAAAAATGCAACAACAAATACCAGGAATTAAAATTGTGAATTTTAAATGTATTCTACAATGGACACTAGGTGTCAGTAATTGCTAGTTAGACAGGCACCAGTCTTGATTTCAGGAACCACAGGCTTTTTTTGCTGAATTCAATGATCTCAAAACAGACACAGTAATAATAACATGATAATCATAATAACAACCCCAGACTACAGTTGTAGCCATAATCCAGCGAAAACTCAACTTTGAACTTCCGACATCACTTCCTGTTGGCAAGTCATGTCATTTATGTCGTGATCAGGTTTTCTATGCTCTAGATATGAAAATTTCCATCATATTGGAGGAATCCTACTTTGCAGAAATTCACTTATCAGATTAAAATTGAATGGAGTACATGAGGGGAAAAAATCACTAACAAGATTTCAATACTATTTTTAAAGTTACCGGTATGTCAGTCAATATAAGTAATTTTGCTAGAACTCAAGTTTCTGTTTTCCTGGGATTCTGTATGACAGGAGACATTGGGATGCTGCAGTGGACAGGAAACTGGGTGACCTTCCTCGACACTATGCTGCAGATGATTGTTCTTGGGCTCTCGGGCCGTAGTCTTCGCTTGCCAACCAGGATCCGCTCGGTGTGCATTGATCCTGCCGTCCATCTGGAAAAGGCCTGCAAGTATGCGGATGAAAAACAAGGTATGTGCCACCACGAGCAGATGCTGGCACTTTCATTTTCACTTTAATTCAAATATCATACTGCTTAGGCAGGTCCTGCAATGCCCGATCTATTACCCAGATGTACTATAAAATGAATATTTACTACCATTTTTTGAGACCAAAAAGCGAGCCAAATGAGCAGGGTGTCCAGCCGTTCCACAGAGGGATACATACAGAAAATTGGAAGGATATGGGGACCATTTTGATACAAGGTCTACATGGATGATGTTGGAATCAAAGAGGAAACTCACCTGAACCAAACATACTACTCTACTAGTCAGCTTTTCTCAAAATAATCAATGTCGCTAGTGACAGACCACAATCTTTCAAAGTGGCTGTGATCAAACCGCTTCTTAAAAACACCTAACCTTGATCCACATGACTTGGCTAACTACCGTTTTTCTCCAAGATCGTAGAGAAAGTGTTGACCAATCAGCTACACCTATTCCCTACTACCCATCTACTTGAGGTCTTTCAGTCAGGATTTAAGATGCAGTTCAGAAACAGCACTCATAAAAATATCAAATCTCCTCCTCACCGCTTCAGACAAAGGCCCTGTTTCAGTATTCGTTTTATTAGGCCTTACAGCAACATTCCAAACAATTGATCACCAAATTGTAGTTAAAGGAACTGCATTAAAAATAATATGAAATATTTCAAGGGCTAACAAAAAAAATGACAAACGGCCCCCTGGCCTCACTGTGGACAGTTCTGCCATGGAGTATATGAACATTCTGTGCATTGTGTTTCTGTATTTTATCTGACATCAAACGTTTATTTTGCAATTATTTTCATAGCTGTGAGAGTCCACCTCACGCGGTGCCTTGACAAAATCACTGCCGGTGGTGTCCAGATCAGTGGGCTGCATGCAACTGTGGCACCACGTCGACAACAGCAGCAGATCCCTCCCACCTTGGAGGAGTTCCTGTTTGTTCCCTACGTGGAGACAGAGTGCCTGAGAGCCGACGTGAGACTTGTAGAGCAACTGAGGATTTGTAAAGGTACTGCTGTCATGAACCGGACATTGGAGAATCCAACATATAAACTGTGTCCCATCCATCCTCTTCACAGGATTGATCCACAGGCTGCAGCAAAAGTTGGCCACTCATGGTATGAAGCTGTCCATTCCCGGGCTTCAGGGGTCTTCGGAAAGCCCTCGGCCCAGCCCTGTGCCCTCTGAACCCGGCATGGTGCGGCTACTGGCCCTGCTCTGTGACCTGGAGCTGAACGGCAACCTTTGTTCAGAGCTGGAGCAGACTGTGGAGAGGGAGAGGGCATGTCTGCTTCAAGACTGTCTGCTGCAGGGACTTCTGCACGACCCGGCCCTCAGACACTGCGTGGACACCGCCATGGAAAACAGCATGCCTGGCAAGATTAAAGTCGTGGAAGTAAGAAAGCGAAGAAATTGGACAAAACAGTCAAGTCCCTTTTGTAACTTGTAATTATCCCGCCCACCTTACCAGGCACTTTCCAATGATGGCCAACTCTTCTCCCACATAATTCAAATCCTCAACATTCAGCCCATGTTGCGTGTGGACTACATCGCTACAGCAGCCAATCAGGATCTTCTAGCTCCCCATCAGACCACTTTTGAGGAACTAGCGGTTACTTCAGCTCAGTGGGACTTGATGTTGGGCCCCGCGCCCGGGGGCACAGTTGGAGGGGCTGACCTGGTGGTTTGTAACCATGCGTGGTGCCCGCTCAGGATGAACCCTGGACTGCTGGCAGCAAATCTTGCTTCTGGAGCCAGACAAGGGGGGTTTGTTCTCCTGCATACTCTACTGAAAGGGGAGACTCTTGGGGAAACGGTGAACTTTCTCTCCAGAGCAAATGAGAACAACTGTCAGCAAGGACTGCTCACACAGGTCAGTGGAAAGCATGTATGAATCCCTTCTTTGCAGATAATGTGAGGACCACCTATTAGCCTTTGTCTGTGTTAACAAGCAAGCCACAGAAGTCCAGACTCTTTTCACAGGTCCAAATTTAAAAACTCACCCTTCAATAATCAAGGTTTGATAGGCGGATGGACTGGGTCAATGTTGTGATGTTCTATCTGACAGTGCCCTTCCTTCACGTGTACACCTCACTGTCGCCTCCCGCAGAGTGGATGAAGTACTGCATGGACAAGCGCTTGTCTGGTTAGCCGGAATGGTTAAACATTTTTTGGGTGGTGATGTTGTTTTCCTCGAACTGCATTATTTCAGTTACAAGTGTTGAATAATGCTGACATCAGGCTTCAATTCAAACGTACTGCAAGGATTAGATCCCACCTGCCTCTTTTTGAGTAATCTATGACTGATGCAACACATGCACACCAACCACTATGCTAACGTATGCTAGTGGTACATTTTTCGGTTGAAACAAATTGTAATTTGGAAGACATACAGCACCCTAACATATCAAGAAAGATCTCGACATTCTGCATGATTTTATTTGGTATTTATTTGCATACTGCAGACATATTTTGACTTTACTAGTACTTTGCTTTGTTTATAAACGTCCATTTGCACTGCAAAATGTTTCACCTATCGGTGAAACCTAATTTGGTTTGTTTCGGGGTTTTGCTGTTGGTGTCTGTATAGAAGCGTGGCATATAAAGGTGCGGAAGCCACAGTGCATGAATTCAGGGTGACGGGAGGTCCAACGGTTTTTACCGCTCACACCAATTCACGCATGCAATTACACACTTTCACAACCACCAACAATTCAGCCCGTCATAACACTTGCCATTCTGGACAAAGGAATTCTTGATTTTTTTTTTTCTCATACACAATAAACAATACATTAACTCCAACCTCACCTGTCTGGACATTATCTCATTGGAGCGCGTTATTGCCTGGATTCCCCGCACTCGGAAGCGTTGCTGCAAATAGTATCAACTTTGCGCTTTGCTGTCTCCAACCTTTACTTTTTTCTATTACTTTTTTCTTTTGACTTTGTTCCATATGTTTTTTTTCCATTTCTACTGTTTATTTTCCAACTAGTTCCTACTGTCAATTTTCTATTCGTAAAATTGTGTATGACTTTATTTCCATAATATTTTGACTTGATTCTCATAACATGACTTAAAAATGGTCTTTTATGTTTCTCCTAATACTATGCCTTTTTCTTTTCATATTTTTCATACTCTATGCTACTGAAGTGATTTATATTTTTAGATTTTTCCCCATAATATTACAAAGTAAAATGACCACCTTTTATTTTTAAATGACTGCTTTTTTCTCTCTCAATATGTTGACTTTAATTCTTGTAGAATTACTGCTCCCTTTTCCATTTTTACTGCTGTCTTCTTGTTGAGTGACATCTTTAGGCCGCAAATAGCCCCTGGGCCACACCCCTGATGTAGAGTTGCTAGTCTATCTTCTTTAATTGAAGTTTTCTCACTGCATTTGCCTGCTAATATTCAACAGTCAAAAAGTGACAGTAATGGTATGCTTGTCTTATGTCCTTGATGAGGATGAGCATAAGGTCATCATATGCTGGTATTTTCTGCTTGCTCTCACTTAGGCCGAGTGGAAAAAGGTGTTTTTTGAGGCTTCGCTTAGCCTGGTGGCCGTCAGGAAGTCCTTTTACGGCTCTGTGCTCTTTCTCTGTCGCCGCCGGACCCCCGCCACACAGCCAAGTGCGCTTGCTGTAGACTGTGCCGACTACCAGTGGGTGGAAACACTCAAGGTTTGTGCCGTAACCTCCACCTGTATGATTTTTTTCTACTAATTTCCTGCCATAACTGTTTTTTGTGATTCTTGGGACAGGCAAAACTGGCTGAGCCCTCAGACTCTCCATTGTGGTTGACAGCTTCTCAGGCCCATTGTGGTGTTGTGGGAATGGTCAACTGTCTGCGGCAAGAACCAGGTGGCAGCCGAATACGGTAAGGCATCACAACTAGACTTTTTCTCCGAGGTTTAAAACTTTGGCGTGTCGGGTGGGAACATAGAAACAAACGCTCACACACGCGCAGCTTAGCCAGCTAAATGTGATTGACCCTCTACATTAGAGGTTCTTTCCACATCATTTTTTATTGTTAGACCAAATTATCATAACGTACATTGTATTGAAATAACCTACACAGGTAAGAAAGTGACCTTTTATTGAATAAGGGTAAACATCTGTGGATAAAACCAAAAACTTTTGAAAAGTATCTAAAATGTCTTGTTTACATTATGGTCGAGAAAAAAAAGAAACGTCTCGTGGGGTCTAGGCGTTTCGGGCATGCCCAGTCGGCAGAAGGCCCCCGGGAAGACCTAGGACACGCTGGAGGGACTATGTCTCACAGCTGGCCTGGGAACGCCTCGGTGTCCTCCCGATGGAGCTGGAAGAGGTCGCTGGGGACCGGGAAGTCTGGACTTCCCTACCGAAGCTGCTGCCCCCGCGACCCGGACCCGGATAAGCGGTGGAAAATGGATGGATGGGCTCTAGGCCTGGGACAATAATAAATAAATGAATCATTTAATCACACAATTAATGAAAATTAACTAGATAATTTTTTTGATATTGTCACAATTTGTCTCATCCCTGCTCTGAGTGTGTCATGCAGCATCTTTTTAAAATGTTTGCATTTCATCATTTTTGTTCTCCAGCTGTGCATTTGTGTCAAATCTTGACGACTCGTCAGACGCACCAACACTCCAGCTAGACCATCCATCCATGCAGGTGGTGCTGGAAGGGGACCTTGTCATGAACGTATTCAGAGATGGGGACTGGGGCGTCTTCAGACACCAGCGCGTAACTCTTGGTATGATTTGTCAAAGGGTTTCTTCATCCCTGAGACTGATACTGTGTACAGGGGCGGAAAATTGTTTGGATTTTGTAAGTTCCCTTTGACATGAACAGTGCATAATGTTTATGGTAAAACCTGAAAAAAATACAATAAGTATAAATAAGGGTTGACTGATAAGTATTTTACCACTGTAAAGAAAATGTAAGGTAGTACTTGATGGTGAAACAGATCTCAGACCCTTCTTGTAGTTAGTTACCAGGGTTGCAAACTTCTCAGGAGGGATTTTGGTCCACCCCTCCTCGGTTGGCCCTCGCAATATCCTGGTTAGATTATCATTCTATCGCGGCTTTTCAGAAATGAATTAATCTACCACAGTTTTGTGGTAGACTATGGTTAGTCAAAACATATTGAAATGCAAGTGACATGTAAGATTGTGGCCACTAGGCAGCAGTAATTTAACATGGATGAGACATCGTTGTAACATGCTTACCTTGCACCCTTAGTAGCCAACCATGGATGCAGATTAAGAATGTCTTCTCCCATTCCATGTGGAAGTGCTAACTGTTTGGCTTCTTTGTCTTTCTTACCCCACTCCATTTGCAACGCTGTCTTAAATTTAGAAGAAATAGATTTGTGGCTAACTGGTTAGCTTGCTTGCTATCAGCCGTCTAAAGTCTCTGTAGCATAATAGTTGTGCAATCTGGTGTAAACAAAGAATAATAGGAGTGTAAAAAAAAAACCATCCCAAATTAGCAAGGACACACATAATTAACACCCCAATAACTTAGATTATACAAAAGTCTTTTTTTTTTTGTCATTATAGATACGAATGAAGAGTTGACAGAGCAAGCCTACGTCAATGTATTGACTAGGGGTGACCTCTCATCCTTGCGCTGGATCGCCTCGCCACTGCGGCATTTTGTACCCGGCAACCCCAATGTGCAGCTGTGTCGTGTCTATTACAGCTCGCTCAACTTCCGAGATATAATGCTCGCCACGGGAAAGCTCCCGCCTGACGCTATTCCAGGTGTGTCTCTTACAGTTGTTTACCAAGAACGGTATGGTGACAAGGAATATTATTTCCCATACTGTCTCTAGCGAAAAGAATGCTCACATTTTGAAAATTATTCAACTGATGTATGCTGTTTAGGGGACCTAGCTCTGCAGCAGTGCATGCTGGGCATGGAGTTTTCTGGTTCTGACCCCAACGGTCGGCGTGTGATGGGACTGCTGCCTGCTAAAGGTTTGGCGACGTGTGTGGATGCGGATAAAAGGTTCCTGTGGGATGTCCCCACTAACTGGTAACTGTCACATGTTGTGTGCAAGGATGTGTCAAGAACACTGTACCGTAATATGAAAGTCTGATGTAAGAGCGATCACTACCTCTTTTAATAACAACGATGCAGCAATAATGAAAATATCAATTAGGGTTGCACAATTCTGCAAAAAATGTGATTCACATACATACTTTACATTTTCTTTTTTGGGCCGTCAATCGATAAAGGTATTTGATCCTAATTAATCACATTTTGATTGTAGTTAACTCATTTATTCGTAATTAATCGCAGACAGAAGTTTTTATCTGTAGTAAGCAGGATGTGATACTCAGTGCGGTAACCGATTCAACAGGCATCTAGTCTTACACGAGTTAAGATACGAGTCCAAAATAAATCCCAAGACGTTAGGTCAGGACACTGCACTGCACACAGTTTTCCACAGTTTGTAGTAGTGCGAGCCACAGGTGGTTGTTTTTGTGAAAGTCTTTAAAGACATTCATTGGCGTATGCTGATCACACGCTTTTCCACCCTAATCGGCCAATTCTGACAGATACTGATGCTGACATCCCTAATGTAAAGTCAAAGATGAATGTTTTATTAAATATTATTTATTCATATCTCTTCTGACCTGAAGGACTCTAGAGCAGGCGGCCTCGGTGCCGGTCGTCTATGCCACAGCCTACTACTCCCTCGTGGTTCGGGGTAGGCTCCGCCCTGGAGAGAATGTACTCATCCACTCAGGTTCAGGAGGGGTTGGGCAGGCGGCCATCGCCATTGCCCTCAGCAAAAACTGCAGAGTCTTCACAACAGTCGGTGAGTCACTTTAATACTGACATACTTGCTGTCAGCAGATAATTATAATGAAATAAAACTAAGTGTATTAATGTCGTACTGTCATACTTCATTTTATTTATATTAGCGGTATAGTAAAGTTCTTACATTTTGCTGTTTTCCTTTCATGTTTGTTTGTAGGCTCGGCAGAGAAGCGGGCCTACCTGCAGGAGAAATTCCCCGGGCTGTCAGCAGAGTCCTTTGCTAATTCTAGAGACACATCCTTTGAAGAGCACATCCTACTCCACACTGAAGGCAAAGGTCTGTATGTTTGTCTGTGACCGCTAATACTGTATGATAGCTGCTGTGTATGTATACAACCTCTTACAGACTTTTCTGTACTTGCATTTTAGGTGTAGATATGGTGCTGAACTCTCTGGCCGAGGAGAAGCTTCAAGCGAGTATTCGCTGTCTTGCACGACATGGCCGATTCCTGGAGATTGGCAAATACGACTTGTCCAACAACTCCCCTCTTGGTCAGTAAGAAGTCAGATTGCAACGCAGGCTTACACACACAAAAAAAGTGGGTGTAGAGCAGGACTGATTTTCCTGGTGGCCCGCAGGCCAAATCCAGCTCATTAATAACACCAGACTGGCTCTCCTGTTTAAATTGGGTACATTTACGTAGAGCAGGGGTGTCCAAAGTGCGGCCCCGGGTACTTGCTGTGGCCCATGGCACAATATAAAAATACAATTACTATTTTTAAAAAATAATAAATGTTAATAGGGCTGACATGCAGGTTGTTTTTATTTTAACTGTCTATATTTATATAACTTAGCGTATCAGAAACGTTTTAGCCTTTTTTTTCGCGGAAAAATGTCTAATAATAAATGTCTAAAAAAAACCTAATAATTTTAGTAGCATAAAGTTGAAATATTAAAGAAAAATGTTTAACTTAATTTTTTTTTTTTTTTTTTTACATCAAGGAAAAAGTTATATTGTACAAATAAAGTCATAGTATTACAAGAAAAAAATGTGCACAAATTATTTAAGAAGAAAGAATGTAAAAAAAAAATAGCAGAAAAATGGGGGGAAAGCAAAGAGTGATACTAATAATTTCACCTTTAAGACAAAACTGAGATGCATTGTTTTTCTTGAAACAAAAAATCTAAAACAAACAAAACATCAAAGAGGCAAAGTTGCATTTGCTAATTTTTCACTATGTGGCCCACGCTGGAAAAAGTTTGTAAGTAAAATGGGATTGGTTTAGTTTTATTTGAACATGCATACAAGCTACATTGGAATACATCACAAAATGCAATTCACAGTTCCACATGTTCACAGTTCCCAAGAGTAGGAAGAAGCAGAGCTTATTTGTTAAATTCCAAGAACATAAATGTAACGTGTCCGTTATTCCCCAGAGCAAAGTGTTTGGCCTTGTCTATTGTAACTCCCCAGGGGTCTTCGGGGTCGTAATTTTACGAGAATAACATTGTAATTCATTCATTCATTTTCTATACCGCTTATCCTCAATAGGGTCGTAAAGTTGAAAATTATTTGTCATTTTATGAAAAACAAATCAAGCTTTTCTAAATTAAGTTGCAGAAAAGTCTTTTTACAATAATAAACTCAAAATGTTATGGGAATAAAGTCAAAATATTACAACATTTATAAGTTAAATATATATATATATTAATAGTATTGAAAAAACAAACAACTAGACTCATAGGAATAGTCATATTATAATATTACAAGAAGAAAATTTACAGGAAAAAAGCTAACAGTTGCAAATGTCTAAAAACGAAATGAAATATGAAGAAAACGGTTATAATTTAATAAAATATGATAATAAAATAAAGTCAATATAGTCCAAATATTAAGAGAAAAAAGTTGTATTCTAACTAGAAAAAAATGCAATTTTTTCAAGAATAAACTTGTCATAGGAGGAAAAGTAATTTTGCAACATTGAATTGCAATACCAAAAGAGGGATTGTAAGAAACAAAAAGTGGTGATTTTTGGAAAATTAATTTCAGTATTCTGTTGCTTTACAAAATCTGAAAGTTTCATTTTTCAATATGTGGCCCAGTGTTTTTTCCTAAAAGTGTAATGCAACAATTACATTCTCTGATAACTAATTACATGGCGGATTATTATGGCTATAGTAGCCAGTGGGTGAGCTAAAAAGAAAATAAGAATAAAGGTGAAGGGAGACATTCTGAAAATGTGGTCTTGAGAACAATTGAGTTGAATATTGCTGTCTATGTTCATTCACTGGGGTCATCTGTGTGTCATTGTCATCTGCACAGGCATGGCTCTGTTCTTAAAAAATGTCGCGTTCCATGGCATCTTGCTGGACGCTCTGTTTGAGGAAGGAAATAGGGAATGGGAGGAAGTGTCTGAGCTGCTGAAGGAGGGCATAGCAGGAGGCGTGGTCCAGCCTCTAAAGACCACTGTGTTCCAAAGGGACCAAGTAGAGGAGGCATTCAGATACATGGCTCAGGGCAAACATATTGGCAAGGTCCTCCTGCAGGTCAGTCACACCTTTCACAACACATTTTACAATTTTCTGCACATACTGAAAGTTGTTATAACCCCAAATATTATATACAGGGAGCGACTTTTTTTTTTTATTTACTCCTGAAGAACTCCTGTATTTGTATTTATAAGAGTGAAGTAAGCATTCTATCTCCTACCACTATCAAATAATTACCTTGCTTTGAAAAAAGTACTAAAGAACTGGCTATAACACCAATAATGTTCTAAAAAGAAGACCTACACTAATACTGTACTGCAGCTAGATTAAGGGCGGGCAAACTGTAGCCATCAGGCCCGCCAAGTGTCTTAATCTGGCCGAACGGGCATTTCCAAATTTGTATTTTATTTTTTATCTTTAACATCAAAACTGAAGCCCGCAACATGACTTGCAGTGCTATTGTGGCTCATTTGAGTTGCCAAATCCAAACACGTCAATATAAAGTAACCACCACGTCGGCGCAAAAACAAATATCAATGCGCAATACCCATGTTACTCATGGGTACCCAGAAAAAACACACATATATTCCTGCTGCAAGGCATGCTGGGTAGCTTGTGGTAATATTTCTCCCAACATTTTGCTGGGTGTGTCGTATTTTTGCTTGATTGCGAAGGAGAAGTAAACAAAAAGGTGTTGGTCTTGATATGCAATGTTTTATTGTTCATAGTTCATATTGTTGTTGCTGCTGGGCTACCCAGCATGCCTTGTGGTCATTTGGAAATAACAGAATATAAAAGTTGTTTAGAACTTAGTTGTTTATCACCCACGTGGTGGTAGTAGTCTTTTTGTTTTTTTGCACCATGAGCATGTATAAATAGATGGCCCCACCACCAAATTTGTTTAACCCAGTGTGGCCCACGAGTCAAAAAGTTTGCCCATCCCTGAGCTACTCGTAGATGCATCATTTGACCAATTGGTCCTTTCACATAGGTGTGTCGTGACAACATCGGTGCATCACTCCAGTCTGCTGCCCCTTTAAGGCTTCCAGCGCTGTGCCGTACCTACTGCCTCCCTTCCCACACCTACATCATCACTGGGGGCCTCGGGGGCTTCGGCCTCGAGCTTGCTCAGTGGCTGACCGAAAAAGGAGCCCGGAAATTGGTGCTTACTTCCAGATCTGGAATCAGGAATGGTAAGGCATAATAGAAAAGTGTTTAATGGTGGAATTAACACATTTTTGTTGTGAAGCTAAAGGATAGAGCATCAGCAATTAGCTTCTTGGGGTAGCTGTAAACAACATTGTATAATTAAAAAGCAAACATTTGAGGAGTACTTGCTATTGGGCATGGCAAAGCATAGCTCTGACAAGCTTTGGTGAATGCGGCGTCTCTCGTCGTCCATCCAGTGCGATACACTCCCATAATTTTCAGATTGATTGCTTTTGGAATTGGGTACTGAAAGAAGATGTCTTGGTTCTGCCTTGCATAACCAACGCTTTGCAGTCATTAAAGACGCCACAGACAACTAGTCAGGAGCGAGCAAGCACTTGCGAACCTAGTGAGAATATTGGCATGGAAAATAAATGGAAGGACACCAAGCTTGTTACTAGACACCCACAGATGTTTACATGCTTTAGACACGAGTTGACGAGGTCATTGCGCACCAGAAAAGACAGGAACCCATAGGCCTATACATGGCGTTTCTTTAATCGCTTTTCATTACAGGGAAAAAAAAAGCAGTTTTACATTGTATATGCCGTATGCCAATATTTAGCCAATAATATCTCTAGGCCAATATTATCGGACATTCCTACTTTTTTTTGTTTTTGTTTCCGGACATTGTTATCCGAAAACTGCATCCCTGTACCCCCCGTGCAGCCGGGTTGTGTCTGTGTTGCTGTGGTAACTGTTCAGTATCCATAAGCACATGTGTATGTCCCCAGACTGTGAGGTAAAAGCTAGCTAAATAAATAATAACATAAAACAGCAGTAACACATCTCAGCCTTGAGAAATAATTCAGTGAACGTTGCCGGGGCTGCCGGGTGAAAGAGAAACCGTGCTTCCCAGCTGCCGTCGCTGCGCCCTGCCGCCCCGAACGCCCGTCTCCGAAGGCGGTAGAGGCCGAGCCGGGTGAGGGTGCGTTGAACAACATACTCCGAGCATGTGCGGATACACACGGAATCTTAAAGAGTGTTGTTGGAACACTCGCGAAAAGTACCAGAATTTGAACACACCCAAAGTGGCAAAAAAAATCCATAAACAAGGCGCTATTATTAAACCCACAGGGTTCTAAGGGAGAGAAAAAAGTAGCTGCTTGTAGTCCGAAAAATATGGTAATAATGAAAAGTGTGCATGGTAGCCGGGCTCCCCCTAGGGGGCGCACCCCCCAGTTTGAAAACCACTGACATAAATTATTGTTGGGATGCAGAAGACATCCAAGCCCCATCAAACAACCATTAATATTTCCGTTGTTTGATGCCAAGACCACACACTTGGACCCGGGGTGCCCATTGGTGCCCATGGCACTTTTGACCTTGATATCAGATATTCCGTCTTACACTTCCACTTTTTGTAGTGTAATAAATTCAGCCATGTGACCGCAGTGTTCTCTTAGTCATGCTGTAACTCCTCCTATTTCAACTCTTATTAGGTTACCAGGCAAAGCGTGTGCGTGAGTGGCAGAGTCAGAATGTGGAGGTTTTGGTGTCCACCAGTGACGTCAGCACACTGGAGGGAGCAGAGATGCTCATCGCTGAAGCCTCAAAACTGGGGACAGTGGGCGGGGTCTTCCACCTTGCCATGGTAATGCACACTTCCGTCTTGATATACACCTTCCGGGTTGGCTTAGTTTTCTTTTGCATACGCTCATGTAATTTTGGTGGCTTCAAGTCAAGTCCACAGTGGAATTTGCTTATTTTTGTGCATACAAGTACCTACATACAAGTTCCAGTCCTACGACAGCGATGAGTTTTAGTGTAATTTGAACCTTATACCTAAATTAACACCCAAGTCTCTCAACTGCACACAGAATACATGCAAAACATATACAATACAGTATTAAAAATATTCAATAATGAAATGAAACGGTAATAAATAACAAATGACAACTCCTTTTATCTTTCTGGTTGTCCTGCACACAGGAAAGGGCGTTGCAAGGGAGGGAGGGACAGCCATAGTGGGCGAAGGAAGTCTCGACAATGAGACCACCTACTTATCACTGTCCATTTCATAGGCTCAAATGCTTTCACATGTTCAAAGATGCCTGCAATTGGCACGCTACTGTCGCCCAAAGTCAGCTGGGATAGGCTCCAGCCTAGTGACCCTGACCCTAGTGAGGACAGGCGCCATAGAAAATGGATTCTTTATCCTTGATGATGGTCGCATGGTCATGCAGCCAATGCTGATTGATGTTTCTCCAATTTCTAATGTCTAATTTCACTTGACTTTCCTTTGACACACCGGCATCAGAAAACTCTGCCTTAGGTTGGAGAGACATGATGTAGGGGAGTAAAGTTTACTGAAAAGAACGAAAGTGACTTCCTTCCTCAGTGTTGCTACGTGTATATACAACTGTATTCTTCTCTTTTTTCTTTTTGTACAGTATTAATAATTAATAGGTATTTTGCATACACAACCACGAAATGTCAGGACCGTTTGTGTATTTGGAAATCTCAAAACTTATTTTTAATGTGTGTTCCGAAACCACTGAACATAATAGGGTGTTTATATGATGGACTCTGGTTGGTTTGGTCTGTTGGATACCAAGGGAGTATTGTACAAAAGTGGCTCAAACATCCCAAGCTTTGTGCTCGAGATGCAACACAACAAAGCCTAAAGTCCCCAAGCAGAAATGATCGCTACTTCGACGGGTTGTCCGCTTACTTCGTCATGTCCGTTTTCGGAATGAAAGGGGGAGTTTGACATCATATTATTCTACTTCCACTGGAAAAAAATGATCCCAGACAGAGTATTTTATACAAAATGAACAAGTAATTATTATGGAGCGTTATGAGGAGTTCTCAAAAGACTATGACTGCTAAAGAGTAGAATAGAGCGAGGGAGGACCACTGACTGAATAATGCTGTGTGTGTAAATGCTAACTTTACCCTACGAGTCTTTTCATTTATCAACACTCAGCATTTCACAACTTTGACATTACCATTAAAAAAATGACCATCTTTAAAACGTGTCTACTGCACCTAGTAGTGACCACTAGGTGGCACTGTTCAGTACTTTATTGCTCAACAATGCTTCAGCAAATATTGTAATACGAGAATACTAATGGGCTGAGTACTTGCAAGCACAGCTGTGACATACACGTCTGCCAACACTCCTCCTAGAAAGGCAAACATGTTTGTGTGGAATTTGGTTGTGCACCAAACCAAATAAACACACGAGTGAACAGGGTAAACTAGAAGCTGCTCAATCCGTTTTATTTCCTATCAAGAGACTTTGTTACTCTGTTCTGTGTTTTCAATACTTGTCCCATCTTGTTTCTCATTCCTGCAGGTGTTAAAGGATGGCATGTTGGAGAATCTGACTCCTCAGCACTTTATTGCTGTGAACAGCCCTAAATATGATGGCACCATAAACTTGGACAAGTAAGACACACCATTGCATCATCTCTTTTTTTTAGTTTGTAGCATCTAGAGCAGTGGTTCTTGTTGGAGGTACCGAACCCCACCAGTTTCATATGCGCATTCACCGAACCCCTCTTTAGTGAAAAATAAAATACGATTTTTTTTCAAATTCAAGACGTAGATATGTTTTTTTACTTGTACACAAAATGAGCTGTGCATGAACATCACCTTGTTCAAAGAACAAATCCAACACTGCATAAACGTACAACAAATTTCATACCTGCAAATTCGAGAGACCAGTTCCTTTAGTTTTGCCGGTACGAGACTAGAGTTGCTCAACTTGGCGTTGCAAATCATGCAGAGAGGACGCTCACTCCCATCACGTTCCGTGATACACGAAGATCCGAGTTGTACATATTCGTCCGACCACTTTTTTCTTTTGCCCGACAGTTAGTTTGGATAAAATATTAAAGAAATCGGACGACGTACTACAACGATTGTTGACTACTGAGCGTGCACTAAATTCCCCGCAGCGCTGATTGGCCAAGCAGTGTAGCGTAATCATCTGCAGCCAGTGATGGCTAAGCGGGGCGTATGTGTCATCACGAGTACACAATAATTCAAGTGTGTCCGGACCGCCGCGGCGGAGGCTCTGCCGAACCCCTGAGATCGACTCGCCGAACCCTCAGGGTTCGATCGAACCCAGGCTAAGAACCACCGCACGAGAGACATGTAGAAATGTAATATCGACGTCTACTCTCTGTCTCTCTTTGTCTCCAGAGTCACAAGATATTCCTGTCCAGAGCTGGCTTACTTTGTGGCATTCTCCTCAGTCAGCTGCGGCCGCGGCAACGCCGGGCAAAGTAACTACGGTTACGCCAACTCTGCCATGGAGCGCTTGTGCGAGAAGCGGCGTCACGACGGTTTTCCCGGACTTGCAGTCCAGTGGGGCGCCATTGGCGATGTGGGCGTCGTGCTGGAGACCATGGGTGGCAATGACGCAGTGATTGGCGGCACGCTACCGCAGCGCATCGTATCTTGCCTGGACGTGCTCGACCACTTCCTGTGCCAGGAGAGGCCGGTCATGTCCAGTTTTGTGTTGGCAGAGCGGACAGTTGTAAAGAGTGAGGCAGGAAGCCAGAAGGACTTGGTGGAAGCTGTAGCTCACATTCTGGGTAATATTTACATTCCAATCATTTTCTACTCTTGCTATACATACAGTATATTACTTATGTTTAGTGTCAGTGTGTCAACAATATACAATTACAGAAATTATTACTGTACCTTTCTTCCTTCAGGTGTGCGGGATGTCAACAGCCTAAATGCTGATTCCTCACTGGCTGACTTGGGCCTCGACTCCTTGATGGGTGTGGAGGTCCGCCAGACTCTGGAGCGTGACTATGATATCGTTATGGCAATGAGAGAGATTCGACAGCTGTCCATCAACAAGCTGCGTGAACTGTCCCATAAGAAGGTGGAAGGATCAAATGGTATGTATTTGTATTTTAACTGTGTATTAAAGATATTAATTAACACTACTGAATTTCTGTGTTCCACAGTTAAAAAGGACGTCATCCGCACATTGTCAGAATCCAATCTGACGCAGCTACTCGTCAACCCGGACAGCCCCACGGTAACGCCACTCAACAACGTGCAGAGCCAAGAGAGGCCACTGTTCCTCGTTCACCCCATTGAGGGCTCTATTGCGGCTTTTAAGACACTTGCCTCCAAGCTCAGCGTGCCGTGCTATGGCTTGCAGTGCACCAAAGGTATTGGCACAATTCATGCACTTTCTTACACAAACTGAATTTACACTGAAAACTACCGTCAAATGCTGTGCACTGCCAGCATGTTGCAAAGTGGCCAAAAATGGTTGTGTGCAGTGATGGAATTGCCACCCTCAAAAGTGGCCATTACATTACATAACGCGAGGGTGGACAAACTTTTTCCAGTGGGGGCCTCATTGTGAAAAATTCAGCAATGCATTTTTACTCCAGTTTTGTTTTTTTATTACATATAATTTTCCAAATATTTAAACTTTCTCTCCAACGTGTCCTGGGTCTTAACTGAGGCAACCTACTAGTCGGGCGTGCCCTGAACACCTCCCCAGGGAGGCATCCGGACCAGATGACTGAGCCACCTCATCTGGCTCCTCTCAATGTGGAGGAGCAGAGTTTCTCCCGGATGACAATGCTTCCCACCTTTTCTCTAAGGGAGAGCCCAGCCACCCTTCAGAGATCTTGTCCTTTTGGTCACTATCAAAGCTCATGACCATTGGTGAGGATAGGAACATAGATGGACAGGTAAATTGAGAGCTTTGCGTTTTGGCTTAGCTCCCTCTTCACAATGGACTGATGCGGAGTCCGCATTAACGCACCAATTAGCCTGGTTGCGATTCACCATTAAAAAGGAGAGAAGAAGAGGATGTGTGTAAATATTGCAAAAATAATTGCAAAATAGTCGTATGTAGTACCTGTTGAAGAATCCTGGCGGAATTATTCCATTTTAGAGACAGTTTAAATAAAAGAGAGAAAGGGCAAGCAGTATTTACGGGAAAATAATGCTTTCGCTTCAATACATGCCATTAACAATCTCCGTTACTTCTTAACAGAGAACCTATTGCCTAATTGCAATGTGTCATTTGTTGCTTCCATCACTTCCTAGCTGCTCCTTTGGACAGCATTCACTCTCTGGCGGGGTACTACGTGGACTGCATCAGACAAGTTCAGCCCGACGGGCTGTATCGAATCGCTGGCTACTCGTTTGGTGCCTGTGTAGCGTTTGAAATGTGCTCTCAGCTGCAGAACCAGAAAGGGGCTGTGGAGAACCTTTTTCTGTTTGATGGATCACACTCATACGTGGCAGCCTATACACAGGTTAGTGATCCCCCAATGTGAACATTAAGCAAAGAAAAGTCACTGATTTTAAATGTCTGTTCAACACCGCCACAGAGGTTTTATGTGTGTGTGTGGCTTTGGGTGGTTGGTTTGAACCCAGATGCAGACACAATGACAGCGTGTTTTATTGTATGCCATTGCATAGCAGCGAGGTACAGCAGGAAGATTGGTATTTGTAATCGTATTAGCTACTGCTCAGACTAAAAAGGGGCAGCTGGGATGGAACAACGAGGCAAGCAGGAGGACGCAGCGATGATCAATCACTTGTACTGATATTAGATACAACTCCAACTAAAACGAGGCAACTGGGATGGAACAACGAGGCAAGGCAGAAAGTGAACACCTGCCGTTCTAAACCACACCAGAAAAGGGGTAGGTGCAATAGTCATCTAGACCGGGGTTCTCAAACTTGCGGGACGTTATTTTGTGGCCCCCACCTTAATATGAAACTTTAAAGTTGGTGCGGCCCTCGAGTTTTATATGAATGGCACAGTGTTGTGTGAGGAGATGACAAACCTGCGGTGGGGTATACGGTTCTCAGGGGCGTGGCATCGACCGGGCTTGATGCAAGCAGGGAAACTTGTTACAGCTGTGTTGCCATGGAGAAAAGCATTTTAGGTTGCTGCCCAGTGTGCCAGTACAATGTGGCACTTGCACGTTAGTGAGAAAAATAAAAATCTTAAATTGCAAGTACAGTTATTACACGTCATAATGAACTTACTACCGCCAGCGTAATCGTGGGAGGTCAATACTCAACATAAGTCTCACTCAGGGTGTCTTAAAACGGAAAAAACTAAACCATCACACGACTATACAACAGGCAGATAACAGACAAGACACTGTTAATAAGGGGGGCGTGCACAATAAACAACCACAATGTCATCTCTAACATGCAACTAGCAGACGTTTGTAAGACAATCCCGCAAAGGACACCGGGAAGCAGGAAGTGCTCCCAACAACGCTACAGTATGACGTGTATAGGTTATCTGTCTCTCCAAATAAATCAAAGTTATGCGTGCGCGACGATATAAAAGAAGTGTGCGGAACTAGTTGGCGTGGTCTGAGTCCAGTCGGATCTGTGTGGGCGTGAGCCGGTCTGAGTTGAACTGAGCGTGTTGTGGCCCCCGTCCGCTCCCGTGTTAAATGGAAAAAAGAAAAGGCACTGGGATGGCATGGCAGTAGATGGGGGTTGCGGTGCACGACGCGTTCCATCTGGTTGTGGTGTTCCCTCACGTGGATCTGGTCTGGTTCAGAGTGCATATTGCATTGATGGATTCCTTGCTTCTTTTTTTTATCTCACAGTGGAATTTATGTCAGGGTCATTTATACTGTTATACTGTTCCACAGCCGCAAACATGTTCTTTTCAAAACACATGTGGCTCAGCTATGTGAGAGGAAGAGAAGCCATTTTCAGAAAAACCCATTGACTGAGGTTAAAGAACTGTACAACTTAACTGAAAACTAAAATGTATTATTGTAGAGGAATACAGTATTTAACTAGACCTGGCGTTTTCCTGCTCTAGTTGCTGCGCTTAAAGCACAAAAACAAAATTGTAGACCTGCACCAGGCTGGGAAGACTGAATCTGCAACAGCTAAGCAGCTTAGTGTGAAGAAATGGGAGCAATTATTAGAAAATGAAGACCATGATACAAAACCAGTGATAATCTCCCTTGATGTGGGGCTCCACGCAAGATCTCACCCTGTGAGGTCAAAATGATCACAAGAACGGTAAGCAAAAATCCCAGAACCACATGGGGGACCTAGTGAATGACCTGCAGAGAGCTGGGAACGAAGTAACAAAGGCCATCAGTAACACACTACGCCGTCAGGGAATCCTCCAGTGCCAGACGTGTCCTCCTGCTTAAGCCAATATGTACATGTCTGGGCCCATCTGAACCTTGCTCGAGATAATTTCGATGATCCACAAGAGGATTGGGAGAATGTCATATGGTCAGATGAAACCAAAATAGAACTTTTTGGTAAAAACTCAACTTGTCATGTTTGGAGGAGAATGCAGAGTTGCATCCACCATACCTACTGTGAAGCATGGGGGTGGAAACATGCTTTTGGGCTTTTTTCTGCAGAGGGACCAGGACCAACTGATCCGTGTAAAGAAAAGAATGAATTGTGGCATGTATTGAGATTTTTAGTAAAAAAAACATCCATCCATCAGCAAGGGCATTGAAAATGTAACGTGGATATGTCCTTCAGCATGACAATGATCCCAAACACACCGCCTGGGCAAGGAGTGGCTTTGTAAGAAGCATTTCAAGGTCCTAACCAGTGGCCTAACCAGTCTCCAGATCTCAACCCCATAGAAAATCTTTGGAGGGAGTTGAAAATCCATGTTGCCTAGCGACAACCCCAAAACCTCACTGCTCTAGAGATCTGCCTGGAGGAATGGGCCAAACTACCAGCAACAGTTTGTAAAAGCCTTGTGGAGACTTACAGAAAACGTTTCACCTATAATTGCCAACAAAGGTTATATAACGAGGTATTGAGAAGAACTTTTGGTACTGACCATATAATTATTTTGCAAATCAATTACTTAAAAATCAGATAATGTGATTTTTTTTTCACATTCTGTCTCTCCTAGTTGAAGTGTACCAATGATGAAAATTACAGGCCTCTCTCATCTTTTGAAGTGGGAGAACTTGCACAATTGGTGGCTGACTAAATACTTTTTTGCCCCACTGTGTATGTTTTTTTGTGGTGATTTGTAAATAAGAGAGGATTTTGCTTTACAGAGATACAGAGCCAAGCTGACACCAGACAAAGAGTCTGAGGCTGAAACCGAAGCCTTGTGCGCATTCATCCAGCAGTTCACTGGCACGGAGTACAACAAGGTAAACCTCTGCAATGTATGCATCTGTAATCGCAAGGTTTTCCATTGCTTGAACTTGATTCATTTTCAGTTATGGTAACGCGGGTAGAGAATAAGAACCTGAAATAAAAGCTTATGTGTCAACAGACAACATTTCCTAGTTCATCTTTGGCGAGAATAACAATTAAATATACATACTTTTATTGGGAAGGGAGAATTAGAATTCCTTATTCATTGCTAGTGTCTTATGGGTCCGAATAAAGCCCCGGTCCCAACCCGCTGTACTTGCAAGTGCGTTTTGTCTATTTGCAAAAACATGGGCCAAATTTTGGAGATCTGTACATGGTGAGTACCGCCTCGGTATGGATTTGGGAGCACGCAGACACGCTTTTTGCTTTTTGCTGTTTCAGATGAAATGATTACACTGAAAAAATGGTTTGATAAAAACAGATTATCCTTGAATCTAAGTAAAACTGAAATTATGCTAATCGCAGAAGATATACTTGCAAGCAGATACAAATTGATGAGGAAAATACATTTTGGGCATCATAATTGAGGACAGAATGAGTTGGAAACCCCACATTAAAAACATGCAACATAAAGTAGCAAAAAATACTTTAATACTGAATAAAATACAATTCTGAATAAAAAAAATCACTCTATACTCTGTTGTTCTCTGGTGTTACCATATCTAGTTTATTGTGTGGCTATATGGGGGAAATAACTACAGAAGTACACTTAACTCGCTTAAAGTACTTACGATAATCCATAATGCGGTGTATAAAAAACGTATAAATCCACTATTTCAAAAATCACAATTATTAAAATTAGCTGATCTGGTAAACTGTCAAACCGCTAAAATAATGCATAAAACAAACAACAAGCAGTTACCAAAGAATGTTATACCATTTTTCACAACAAGAGAAGAGAAATATGATCTTAGGAATAAACTTAAAACACATATATGCAAAAACAACACTAAAAAGCTTTAGTACTTTTGGTACGTGGAATCAAACTGTGGAATGGATTAAGTACTAGTTGGATGGATGGGTGATGAAGTGAACCAATGCTCTACAATGAGTGACTTCAAGAAACATTACAAACAGTTGATGTTTACAAAATACAAGGAAGAAGAGGTGTGAAATATTGTGTACGTCCAAGGCCATGTCTACTTAATTTCTTGTCGAGTAAATAGACCAAATCCAAGCCTTATTCAATCGTCCCTTGCTACGTAGCGTTTTTAACAAAAATGAACACATGCACGATGCAAATTGTATGTATTTTGCCCCAATTAAATATTTCCAAGCATGAAGAACTAAAATACAAATATAATCCACCATTAAAATTGTGAATGTAGTGTTCTGCATTGGACACTAAGTGTCAGTAATTGTTTGGTGAGACAAGCGCCAGATTGATTTAGTGGAATAAGAGTGACCCTAATGAGGATAAGCGGTACAGAAAATGAATGAATGAATGAAGAGGCTTTTATTGCAGGTTAAAATTATGGCTGCAAGCCATAGCCCACAACAAGCTAAACCGTTATGTCACAATCTGTCCACCGCCTATTCTGCTCTCCTACAAGGTAAACAGTCTTAGTTTTATCTTCTCTGATTATATCTACTATATTGGGTAATCGGAGTGTAAAGGTGATCATAGGGGTGTTATTTCATGTCTAGATGGCTCTAATAATGTTAAAATGTATTTAGAAGTTTGTAGACAAGTTTTCCATGCCATGACTACAAAAATATTTAATTTTTAAATAAGGAATCCTACTTGGTGGAAATTCACTAATCACGACTGGGTCTAGAACCAATTAACCGCCATAAACGAGGGGTTACTGTATCACCATTTTTTTCATCTCTCCGGCCAAAGTGACAAGAACAAACATAATTACCAGTGGTTGAAAAACAATAACATTGTTAATTTCAATGCCATTACTGTCAACGACACCGATTACGTGGTGTTATTTTTGCTCACATTTGGGTTAATAAGTTCCTGTTGGTTTATGGTGTGTGAGTCAAGGGTGTAAATATCAGGCTGATTCACTGCATATAAAGAACAAGATTAGGTTTGCCTCTGACTGTGCAACTCAACTCAAGCTTTAAACTCAATGCAGGGTATATGAGAGGGCGTTTCTACAAATAAATGGCCTAATTATGGGGATACGTACAAAATGGCAGGTTTTCTATTAAAAATCTGCTTATTTTTGGAGTTGCAAATTCTGAATCACAAATGTGTCACTTCCAAATACTTACATTACTGAGGGCCATGGTGGTGACCATTGCAAAAATATTTTTACGTCATTTTGTATCCAACTATCCAATGTGTGTCCCACTAGCTCCTGGAGACGCTGCTCCCGTTGCCGGACTTGGAGGCTCGTGTCAACGCAGCCGTGGACCTCATCACGTCCACCCACACAAACATCAGCAGAAACATGCTGCACTTTGCAGCCACCACCTTTTACTACAAGCTTAAGGCAGCGGACGCGTACGTCCCTGGGACCAAATACAACGGCAACGTGATGCTACTCCGCGCCAAAACCAGCAGTGAATACGAAGAAAACTTGGGGGCAGACTACAAGCTCAGCGAGGTAACGCTCGTCAGTGTCTCATACTGTATGTGTTTGATGCCCTGTTGGTTTTTATAGGTAACATTTTTCATCATCAGTCATTTGTTCCCAGATATAAAAATATGTTGACAGGAGTATGAAAAGAATGTAACCAGACAGAATGTAAAAAAAAATTGTGAAAACGTTCTTTTATACATTAATTTGTTTCAAACAAGTATTAGTCATTTGTGGTATCGCACGATGAAAAAATGACAAGATTTCCTGTTGTTACAGCTGTCTGTCAAGACAGAGCAGCAAGAAGCCAATCAAACTGAGCCCCCACCTTATCGTGGTGGAGGAGTTTGCATGTCCCAGTGATCCTAGGAGCTAAGTTGTCGGAGGCTGCCATGCCTCTAGTAGGGTCAACCATGACAAACAGGTCCTAGGGGAGGGACCAGACAGAGAGTGGCTCAAAAGACCCTGATGGTGATTAAAAACATTGGACTTTGTTTTCCCTCGCCCGGACGCGGGTCACCGGGGTCCCCCTCTGGAGCCAGGCCCGGAGGTGGGGCACGATGGCGAGCGTCTGGTGGCCGGGCCTGCACCCATAGGGCCCAGTCGGGCACAGCCCGAAAAGGTAACGTGGGTCCCCCCTCCCATGAGCTCACCACTCGTAGGAGGGGCCAAAGGGCTCTTTTGATGCCCTCATATGGCTCTCAGATGTTTCTGACACCATAACATTTTTTAATTTTATTTAACCATAACATTTTTTTATTTTATTTAACCATAACATTTTTTTATTTTATTTTGGTTTTTGCTTGAAATATATGTAACATATTTTGCTTTACAGCAGCAGAGTTTGAAGTGCGGTTTGAGCGATTTATTGGCCCGTTGCACGGAAAACGGCAAAAATGGAAAAATCAGCAGTAATTTCACAAAAAAATAAAGTCAGAATATTAGGAGAGAAAAAATGTAACTAAGCAAAAAAAAAGTAGTAGTTTTTGGAAAATTAAGTTGCTCTAAAGGTTATATTAGGAAAATAAATTGAAAATATTACAGGAATTAAGTCATAATTACGCAAAAAGTTGAAAAATTTGAAAATAAAAAGTTGAAAAATTTGAAAATAAAAAAAAACTGAAATTGAAAACTGACTTTCTACTCATAATATTACAGCAGACTATTAGAGAAAAAAAGTCAAAATTTTACAAGAATAAAAAAGGGTATTTTTTATTGTTTTAAATGTCGGAAACAAACAAAACAATATCAATTAGCGGTTTTTAGAATATTGGGTTGGGGGGAATGAATATGGGAATAAAGTTAAAATATTGTGGAAATAGTCATAGTACAATTAAATGTATCATTTTTATTTTATGTGTAATGTTTTTTTTTGCTGACAGGAATCAGTGTTAAAAACAACGTTCCAAATATAAAACTTTCTCAGCACTTTTATCCATCCAATTCAGAGATTTTTATTATCTTAAATTGTTGGTCTTGCTTGAAAATGCACACTTTTAGTTGGAATCACTGTTAAAAAATATGATATGGCTCTCACGGAACTACATTTGAAAATATGTGACTTACATGGCTCCCGACCCCTGCCATAACTGATTTATTTGGTCTCAAAATGTTGCTTAGCATCAATTAGTGAGACAATAAACGTTTGAAAACACTCCCGAGTTGTTTTGTGACTCGGTTAAATAAAATAGTTTGCCCGGTCAGTCCAGTCTCAATCTCGTGCATCGTCTCGTGGTTTGGGTGCATAGTAGTAGTAGTAGGTGGAGAAACCCTCGTTGGCAAGCACAGACGTCAGACATTTCTTCTAGTTGGTCACAGAAAGGTGTTATTAATGCTTTTCTTGGTGACTGTGCTCCCAACTCCCTTGAAATTATTAAGCAGCTCCTCTCTTGCAATTCTGGGGTGGCACCTCACCTTTCTCACGATCGTCTTTACCCCTCCAGGTGAAATTCGGCATGGAGCTCCAGAGAGAGGGTTTATCAACAATGACGTATGTTGTTTTTTTTTTCCCCCCCCAGGTATGTGACGGCAAAGTGTCCGTCCATGTCATTGAGGGTGACCACCACACCTTTTTGGAAGGAGAGGGAGCGGAGTCCATCGTCGGCATCATTCACAGCTCATTGACTGAGCCAAGAGTTACAGCAAGGGAGGGTTAAAACATATCCTGGGTCCCACTTGTGCAACATTCCCAAACAACAAATTCTTTGTTACGGATAATACCGTTTGGTTTGTTTCACGGAGGGAATATCCTACAGTAAGTCTTGCACACTCATTGTTTACAGTTTGTGCCATTGCCCGCAATCTTACATGTTGCTCTTCACTTTCCCCATCTACACTTTATGAACTCTTCAGTGGGGTTTTTACCCTATTGGGTGAACATGAAGTAAGAGTACATTTGTTTTACGTTTGCATCAAGAATGTGAATTTGAAAGCATTTCTACAGTGAAACATTATGGCCTCACTCAGAAGAGAAACTGGAAAAAAAGGGGAACATCAAAGTGGCCCTCCTATCCTTCAGTTTTCAAAATATGGTGGAAAATGCTAACACATAATTCACAATTAATATTTCTCTACGTCTTTATTTAACATGTCTTCATTTCATATTGACTATTTTCACATCACAGTACAGGGTATGATAGAGATAATTATAATAACACCGTCACGGTTCCCATTTCGCGGCTTCTCTGTCGCCGTTTCGACATATTATGTCATCACAGCTTTGTGTATTTAATCACGTTGTGTGTCATTTTGGCCTAAACTATGCATTTGTAAGCATAAAAATTACTAAATGAACTAAAATGCAAACATAAGACATTCAGAAAAGGCAGTGAAAGACACGTATGTAGTATTCTACGCCAACCACGATACGGTGGAAAATGCTGAAATATGACATGGCAGATACTTTGTTTCAGCAATGTTACATTGATATAACAACCTCTGCAGGAAGTAGCAGTAAAAAAAACCTCTTAATACTAACATGTGTTAACCTAGATTATGTTATATTTTTATTATGTCTATTGGGTAATACAAGTGTAAAGGTGACTATAGGGTTGTTATTTCATGCCTAAAAGGCTCTAATAGTGGAATAGTAGAAATGTAGTCATCTGGAACCAATTAACCGCGATAAACGAGGGACGACTGTACGTCGTCAGACATGTAGGCTGGGTCTTAGGTGGAACCTCCTGTACTTCCATTACAACACTTTAATAAGTATGCTGTGTACTTATAATAAGTACTGCAGGCACACATTTTGACTGTGGAGTGCTTTGCTGAGCACTTACCAGAAATGACAATCACAATATTTACCCACCGTTAGTCTTCTTTCCTTTTTAATGGTGAATTAGAACCATTCCAGTTAGTCCCCCTCTTTGCTCTCTGTAGCCAAGATGGCGACTATTGAGGGTGGAAAGTGTCCACCGCCTTTCATTCTTGCAGCCTTGGCTTTGCCATGGAAGGCAAGGGAGTAACTTGCAATTATGGTGGTTGAGGAGTAGGCCGTAGTGGTGGAAAGTAGTAAAGGATAAGAATCGGGTAAATATTGTACTCATCATTTCCGGTAAATGAGCATAGACTGCAGTGGATTTGGGACAACATTGTCAAAATGTGTGCACTCATGAACAGTGCGTACTGGATAAACATATCTTTCCAAGCTAATGTTTTTCAGTTTGGTTTATAGATTACAATTTATAAACCCCCCAAATTATCTCAGAACATTTGGAAAAATTGTCTGACGAACTCCTGAGATCCAAATAAATTTTGCTCCACATTTGTATTTATTGAAATGTGCTGATCCCTCGCTACAACGCGTTTTCCCAAATTAATAAGTGATCACGGTTTCCTGGGTGTCTACAGCCTATTAGTCAGAAAATATGCCTATTTATTCAAATCGTATTTTCCCTGATTATATCTACAGTGTTATTTCATATCTAGATAGTGCTAATATTGATAAAAACACATTTAGACGATTGTAAACAGGTTTTCTATGCCATAACGAAGAAAATATTCCATTTTTAAAAACGAATCCTACTTGGCGGAAATTCACTTATCACACAACAAACCAGGGATTACTGTATTCCACTTAAGACCCAGCCTTAGTATTGCTCTGAATGACACAAGTAGGACTAGAAGTTGTCGATGATACTGATGCCTGTTGTATGCAGACCTTTAATAGCCCATGATGAGTTTGAGGGGCCACTGTGAAGTGGGATTTCTGATGTTTGTTTCTGACTTTCAACCCTGACAAGGACCTGCAAAAAAAATGCAACAGTTCACCTAATATCTGAGATGCCTGCACTTGTCAATGAAGAGTTAGGTGACAAATGTACTAGAACAGAGCACAATGCATTGAGTACTTTGTATTGTATTCTTGCAGCCATTAAAAGCCTCTCACTACATGTTCTTGAACTGACTTGTACTTCCTCCAACAAACTTTTCTGCAACGTTGTCTAAAAATGATCAACTTGTGGACTTTATTATCACTTATTTATATATTATTGCCAATCTATAGGGAATAAGAACTTTGCTGTGCATTAAAAAAAAATTGCAGGGGAAACCAACTCAGATTTTTCAGTGTACATTTTTCTATCTTTAATTGATAATATTGAATGTTTTTGTCATGAAAGTAATGATAGTCAAAGTTATTGGGGTTGTTTTTATGATCACATTGCTACTATCTTTGGACTGTAATCTTGGTAATTCATGTTTAATTTGTACTGTTCTGTACTAGTTCCCTAGATTTAAAAAAAAATATGTAAAAATAAAAACATTTAAAATGTGAAACCGTCAGAATAGTCATCAGTTAGGATTTGCTCTAATTTACTATACAATGTTGTAAAGTCGCAACAAACGAGCTCATATTTTCCAGAAATACAAAATAAAACGTTTATAACTAGTGCTACCGGTAAATGTATCATAAAACGTTAGGACGACGTGACAAAAACGTCTTTAGATCAAGACCTCAGAAAAAATGCAAACATTATTTTATTTCATTTCTTATGAAACTGGGTTTTGCGGCGTTGTCTAATGTTGTCCAAGCCCTCCAAATAATCCGGACTCATTTAGCAGTAACACAGGAAGTAGCGATATGCGGAAGTGGTTTTTTTTTTCTTGCCACAAGTGTGCTGTTTTGTTACCAGAGTGGTGGCTTGACGTGCGTAAGATGAGTAAACAGTTGCGGCCTTTTTAAACCCGCCACACCCTCAGGTTTGTTTGTTTGCTTGCTTTGGAACCGTGTTGGGTTACGATGGGCAAGTGCCATGAGCAGCCATGACTCCTTTCATCCTCTCTCCAGCCGCGTGACTTGTCTTGTTGGCAAGCAGATAAGTGTCCATGATGTGTCGTCTACAGCTGAGGACGCTGCTTTTTGGCGCGTGGCTGCTTGCTTACGTCACCTTTCTGCTCTCCATCAGAATGTGGACCATCAAGCACGCGCGGCGTCCTCTGGCACGAGCACTGTTTGTGAACATGCTGAACGATGGCGACGTAACTGCAGCCGAGACTCACCAGGTATGAATTATGATTATTAGGATACTTGTGGTATTTATGATGGCCTTTTGGTAGGTGGCGATTATGTAAGATTGAATCACGTGCGTTAAAAACACGCCACAAATGACCACAAATAGCAGGTAAGCTAACACCTGTAAAAATCCTAACCTCACGTGATTGGTTCCGCTCTTTGCAAACTACACGAGTTCCAGTTTTCCCCTCGTCAAAGGTCCAGAAAAGTCCACCAGAACAAAATAGCATCTTGTGGACCGTGTTAGTGAATAAACATTACAAAGGCCATGACTATGATGTAAATATGAGTGTGAATAAATGTACAGTAATACAATATCGCCTCAGTCGTCATTGTTAACTCGGGAAAACACTGCCCCTGGCGTTTGGGTAGAGAATTGCAGGACAGGCGCTGAGCCACCGCTGAGGAGCTCGAGCAGGATCTACTACCCGAAAAATTAGAGTATCAAGTAAAAATTGTTTTATTTTGCCAGTTTAAAGTACAAGATGAAACCAACAAATTTTACCGAGCCATTACACACAAATTGACACATCTCAAGCAGTTCCTTGGCGTAACTTTGCTGATTAAGATTTTCGTCTTATAAAAATCACAAACTCAGAAAAATTGGATTTTTAAAGATGCAAGACCTGATCAGCAAAATCCAAAGAAAAAAAAACTTGAAATATATGAATTTGCATATTATTCGATTATATGTCAAATTCACCTGTTAAGTTGAATTGCAGAAATACAACAACCTTCTCAGGATATTCAAATTTTCGGGGTAGTACTGTACACTGTAGCATTGTCAAGTTTTTAAGGCGAGGAAGCAACTTTGCCACTGATATTTTGTAATGCCAAAAAGTTATATAGATTTAAAAAAACAACAGAATCTCAACTGCAATATTTTTTAAAAAGTATTCTATGCATATCGGCTTCAGTCCTTGCTCTTTTTTTCTAATTTTTGCTGTTTTTTTATTTGCTGATTTTGTCCTTAAATTATCTTGACAAATTGTTAAAATATTCTGACTTAATGTTTCTATATTTTCACTGTATTCCCATAATATTATAACTAACCTAACTTTGTTTCTAATCATATTTATTATTCTCCTCATATCGTATCATATATTGATTATATTGTAGGTATTATGTAATAGTTTATTTTTGTAAAATTTCTACTTTTTTCTTGTTAGATTACAAACTTTTTCCTCCTAATGTTTTGACATTATTACTAGATTTACTTTATTGCTTGTACATTTTTTCTTGTAATTATGACTTTATTCCAATAATATTTTTGACTTTATTCCCATAATAATATGGCTTTTCCACCAACCAAAATTTCCAAAAATTACATCTTTATTTTCTTTGTTTGTTTCTCATATTTTTTATTTACACATTTTTTTTCAACATTTCAACGCTACGCTACTCAAATGGCATTATTTTCTTCATATTATTGTGAAATAACTGTTTATTTTTAATTATTTTATAATTGTTTTTTGTTAGAAAACATCCTTTTAATATTTTGACTTTATTCTTGTGAAATTGCAGCTGTTTTCTATTTCTTTATTCTCCTCATTAATATTTGTGGGGTTTTACTGTATTTTAACTTTCTTCTAGGACTGTAAATGTTCTTCTTGTAATTAGGATTTTGTCCCCCAACCTGATTGTTTGTTGTTTTTTATTTGTTTCTTATAAATATTATGGCATTAAAAATGTCTTTCTTCAACATTTCAACTTTATGATAGCTAAATTACTATTTCTCTTAATAATTTGACTCTATTCTTGTAAAATAGCTGATTTTCTTTCCTTTTTGCTGGATTTTTTTTGTAGTTATCTTGTTTTATATTTTGAAAATGTCCCCTGGGCTGCTCTTGGGGTACCCATGCTTTGGGGTGCACCCACGCTAAGCCAGGTTTTGTTCACATTTAACACCTAGAGCACTGAACGACTGACTAGTGAGAGTGCTCTCTAGTGTTAGGAATTTGGAAGCCGTGTGTTTGGCACTGCCTCATTCACAGTCTCAGGAAGGAAGTACACACAGTACACAGTAGACATATGTCTTTTAAGCATACTGAGAGGTACGGGATAATGCTGTGAGCACCTGAATGTTGCACTCAAAACGGTCAAAGTGATCTTTGCGTGTATCTTTGCATCAAAACAATCAGGCTGACAATGTTCCACATTCCAGGGATTCCCACTTTCCTGTACTTCCGCATTTCAGATCGTTTATGTCCTTGTTGGTTTTGCTCCAGTGGTACCACTGCAGTCCCGATCTACTTGGAGAGTCGGTGCGACCCCGGTTTGTTCAGAGCCATCTGGACTCGGGGACCAAGGCTTTCCTCAAGCAGAGCGTGGAGAAGTCCACCTGGTTGTTCACACAGCTCTACCATTCCTTTGTATCGACCGTTCTCACACCTATGGTGTCACGCACCTCCATCAACGGGTGAGTCTGTCTTTAGTGGAACCTGTGGCGTACCATTCCGCTGACCCGCTGCACTTTTTCCTCAGGGTTCTGGGTCGCGGCTCCATGTTTGTGTTTTCCGCAGAGCAGTTCCAGAGACTCCTAAACGTCGGCCCAGACTGGAAGGCACAGAGACTACTGGACCTCGGCGCTGGTGATGGCGCCGTCACGGAAATGATGCGAGGCCACTTTCAAGAGGTCTATGCCACGGAAATCTCTCCACCAATGAAATGGCATCTTCAAAGGAGGAATTTCAGGTGAGGATTAAAATGCTTTTTTCTTTTTTCATAGTCATATTCGAGCAAGAAAAAAGTTGCAATTTTACTAGAATAAACTTGTATTATTATGAGTAAAAATAAGGCCATTCTACTAGAAAAGAGTTGAAAATATTAAAGAAAAAACATTTTTTTTATCAGAGTATTTTTTAAATACGTTTTGGGAAATTAGTTTAGGGAAAAAAGATATATTTTACAATGAAAATGATGGGAATACAGACCTAATATTACGAGAATAAAATATACAAAAATAAAGTTAGTCAGGGGAAAAGCCCCAGCTGTAATGGTGTACTTTTACACTTTAAAGTCAAAATATCAAAAGAAAAAAGTCAGAGTTCTACAAGAATATATGTTATAATATTATGAGGAAAAATAATGCCATTTTAGTAGCATTGAGTTAAAATGTTAAATGATGTTTCAAATATATATATACTGTGTATATTATGAGAAACAAACAAAATAAAGAAGTAATTTCTGGATAGTTCGGTTGGGGAAAAAAACTTACAAGGTTATGGAAGTAAAGTCAAAATTTAAAAAGATAGTTTAAAAAAAGCAAGGAGTGAAATTAATACAATAATAGGCTTTCTCACCTATATCACAAAGCTGAGATGCAGATTTTGAAATATATTTTCACTTTGATGATAATCCAAGATGGCGCCGCGGATGGTCGCCCTGGTGACTACGTGCTCTATGTTTTGTTTGTTTTTGTTCGTAAATGGTGTGTCAGCGTGCTCTTACACCCGTGAAGAGCTGTTAAACATAAAAACTACCACTCCTGCTGATCTACTGCCAGTTTTTTTAGTATCTGCAGTAGATCTAGCTCTCGTTTTGGCCAAAAGAGTGAGACGCCGAAGACGAGGAAAGCGAGCAGGAGTACTCGTACGCCTCCGGCGACGCGGCACGCGTACGGCCTTACCGGGGATTTTCCTGTCCAACGTACGCTCACTCAGCAACAAGATGGACGAACTGGCGCTGCTGATGAGGAACAACAGGGACTTTTCCTCCTCTTGCGTGTTGTGCTTCACGGAGACATGGCTAAACGAACAAGTCCCGGACAACGCGCTCAGCCTCGAGGGATTTCAACTCCTTCGTGCCGACAGACAGCGAGCTCTCTCCGGCAAGACGAAAGGTGGGGGAGTCTGTTTCTTCGTCAACAACGCCTGGTGCTCGGACGTAACTGTGATCTCCCAACACTGCTCTCCCGCTCTGGAATATCTCTTCATTCACTGCAAACCTTTCTACTCTCCCCGCGAGTTCGCTTCGTTCATCCTGTCTGCTGTTTACATCCCGCCATGTGCGGACGTGCACGTAGCTCAACGCACGCTCGCGGAGCAGATTTTGGATGTTGAGCGGACTTTCCCGGACTCTTTACTTATCATCCTGGGCGACTTTAACAAGGGAAACCTGAGCCAGGAGCTGCCAAAGTACAAACAGTTTATTAAATGTCCGACGAGAGAGCAGAAGACGCTGGATCATTGTTATACTACAGTCAGTGGGGCTTATCGAAGTGTGTCACGTGCTGCTTTAGGCCTTTCTGATCATGCCATGGTTCACCTCATCCCAGCATACAAACAACGACTGAAGCTCTCCAAACCTACTGTGAGAACAGCTAAAAAGTGGACAAGTGAGGCTGTGGAGGAGCTTCGCACATGTTTGGATACAACAGACTGGGAACTATTCAAATTATCTACTAATAACCTGGACGAATACACAGACACAGTGACGTCATACATTCAGTTCTGTGAAGACAGCATAGTCCCATCTTACACCAGAGTGACCTTCAACAACGACAAACCCTGGTTCACACCCAGACTGAGACAGCTAAGGAAGGAGAAAGAAAAGGCCCACAAGAACAACGACCCTCACGTATACAGACAGAGCAAGTACCTATTTAGTAAGGAGGTGGAGAAGGCTAAATCAAGGTACAACAAACATCTGAAGGAGAAGTCCGGGAGCAACAACCCTGTCTCTGTCTGGAAAGGTCTGAGGGAAATCACCAACTACAGACCCAAAGCCCCCCCCGCTGTTGACAACCGTCACCTAGCAGAAAGACTTAACACCCACTACTCCAGGTTCGAAGATTCACACCCCTCCCCCACCCCACTGACTACAATGGACATTGCAGGCATATCAGCCCTGGAGCCCCCCCTCGCCCCCACTGCCCTCACACTCTCGGAGCAGAATGTGGCCAAGACATTTAAAAAGCAAAACCCTCGGAAAGCTCCAGGTCCAGATGGTGTCTCTCCTTCCACCCTGAGACACTGTGCGGTAGAGCTGGCGCCTGTCTTCACGGACATCTTCAACATCTCTTTGGAGTCATGCCATGTCCCAGCCTGCTTCAAGCTGTCCACCATTGTTCCCGTCCCCAAGAAGGCCAGGATCACTGAACTCAACGACTACAGACCTGTGGCACTGACATCTGTGGTCATGAAGTCATTTGAGCGCCTGGTTCTGCCTCATCTCAAGTCCTTTACCTCCCCGCTCCTGGACCCTCTGCAGTTCGCCTACAGAGCCAACCGGTCTGTAGATGACGCCATCAACCTGGCCCTCCACTACATCCTGCAGCATCTGGACTCCCCAGGAACCTACGCCAGGATCCTGTTTGTGGACTTCAGCTCTGCATTCAACACCATCCTCCCAGCTCTGCTCCAGGACAAGCTCGCCCAGCTCAACGTGCCTGACTCCACCTGCAGGTGGATCACTGACTTCCTGACGGACCGGAAGCAGCGCGTGCGGCTGGGGAAGAATGTCTCGGACACTCGGACTATCAGCACGGGATCCCCACAGGGCTGTGTACTTTCCCCCCTGCTCTTCTCCCTGTACACCAACAGCTGCACCTCCGGCCACGACTCGGTGAAACTGATTAAGTTTGCGGATGACACCACCCTCATCGGGCTCATCTCAGACGGTGATGAGTCTGCTTACAGGAAGGAGGTGGACCGGTTGGTGTCGTGGTGCAGCTGCAACAACCTGGAGCTCAATGCTCAGAAGACAGTGGAGATGATCGTGGACTTCAGGAAAGTCAAAGCCCCCCTACCCCCCCTCGTCTTGACAGACTCTCCCATCACAACTGTGGACTCCTTCCGCTTCCTGGGCACTAACATCACCCACGACCTCAAGTGGGAGCAGACCATCAGCTCCATCATCAAGAAGGCTCAGCAGAGGATGTACTTCCTGAGGCAGCTGAGGAAAGCCAAGCTGCCTGTCCAGACGATGGTGCAATTCTACACGGCCATTATTGAGTCCATCCTCACCTCCTCCATCACAGTGTGGTTCGCTGGGGCCACTGCCAGGGACAAACAAAGACTGCAGCGCATCGTGCGCTCCGCCGAGAAAGTGATCGGCTGCAGCCTTCCATCTCTCCAGGACCTGTACGTCTCCAGAACTCGGGGGCGAGCAGGCCGGATACTTGCCGACCCTTCCCACCCTGGACATGGACTATTTGAGCCACTCCCCTCTGGCAGAAGGTTACGGTCCATTCGGACCAGAACCTCTCGCCACAAGAACAGTTTCTTTCCTGCTGCTGTTGAACTCATGAACACTTTATAACATTTGCACTATTGCACTATGCTCACTTTATAAACAGTATTATTGGCACCTTATACTACCTGCACTAAAAACACTCTCATGCCTTTACTTATCAGTGATTTCAACTTTTTACTCAGGTTCTATGTTTAGTTAGTTCTATGTTTATTTAATACTCTATGTTTACTTAGAATTCTACGTCGCACTGAGTCGCCAAAGAAAGTTCCTAGTTTGTGAATTGTTCACTTACAATGGCAATAAAGGTTTTCTGATTCTGATTCTGATTCTGATTTTTAGTATATGTACATTTGTTGCTTTACGAAATACTAAAGTGACAAAGTTGCACCCTTTCATTTTTCACTATGTGGCCCATGCTGGAAAAAGTTTGGACACCCATCCTTACAGCAAGACACAAGTCCACAGGCTGCAAATCTTCTTCTCTCTTGGGCAGGCTGTAACTAGCAGGCAAACGCCACTGCCCCCTACAGCCCAACCCGTGAATAACAGCTCAAAACCATAATATTTCTCTTGCTGCAACATGTGACTAAATACAATCTAAATCTAAATTCAAATATGCACACATGGAGGAAAACCGTCGGTGTTGAAAATGATTGTCGCCCATTCTCCTTAGGAGCCTCTCAGCCAGCAATGCTTTTGGTTATTGTTTTACTGATTCCTATTTATTCTTACTCGCCTGCCCGTCCACAGATTGCTGGGGATAGACGAGTGGCAGCAGAGCGGACTTCAGTTTGATGTGATCAGTTGTCTGAATCTGCTGGACCGCTGCGACAATCCTCTCAATCTCCTGCGCGACATCCGGCGATCACTCGTTCCGCACACCGGACGACTCATCCTGGCTGTCGTCCTACCCTTCCAGGCCTGGGTGGAAATCGGTCAGTCGGGCGGCTCCATTTAACGAATAACTCGGATGTAACGTTTGCTTCTTTCCCCGATAGGAGGGACATGGGAGCGTCCCAAAGAACACCTGATCATACAAGGGAAGACGTGGGAGGAGCAAGTCACCATCATGTCACGCGGCATTTTCCAAATGGCGGGCTTTGAGGTGGAGGCGGTGACCCGCTTGCCGTACCTCTGTGAAGGGGACATGTATAAGGATTACTACGTTCTGGATGATGCCGTGTTTGTTCTAAGCAGTGGTGGGCAGTAACGAAGTAAATGTAATTCGTTACTGTACTTAAGTAGCTTTTTCATGTATCTGTACTTTACTGAAGTATTTTAATAAAGGGAGACTTTTTACTTTAACTTCACTACATTTCAAAGTCAATTATCTTACTTTTTACTCAACTACATTTTGCGAAATCAATCGTTCCTTTTTATTTTTGAGTGGATAAAAAACTTAATTGGTCAGCATGCGCAAACCACCAATCAGGGTACAGCGCGCGCTCTGGTTTGAATTGTTTTGGTTGCCGATTGGTGGTAGCTTCTTAGTGCGAGTGCAGTTCAGTGTCAGTTCATCAGCAGCGTTTTGAGAGCGCCCGTCCCGAATAAATGATGGAAGAAACGCCCGAGTCTCAATTGCCACAACACCCGTGGCCTTATCTGCGCAATTTTTTTGAAGTCCTTGAAAAGAAGAAAGACTCCTTCATTTTCAATTGCCTTCTCTGTCTGCCTGTAACATTTCTTCTTACAAGAACTCCCCTTCCAATCTACGGAAACACGTAGTGGTAAGCGATTTTCATTCTGTTGGTCATTTGGAATAAAATAATCTTACAGTAGATTGTGGACAACGGTTTAATTGTGTATGTTAAGTTAGTCGCTTTGACCCAAGTTTGTAGTTTAGGCTAAGTCGATCAGTCGATGTTAACATTGCATATTGGAGTATAGATTATATTTGGACCAAGTTTTGCATGCATTGTATGATGTCAAAACACTTAGCATTTAGGGTCGAGTGCTCTTTATTAACAAGATAGTTATTCTTTCAAATGTTCAGCTTCCAAAAACTGTGATCCAAGCCTGTGCTGAAATAATTGTACTTTGTAGCTTACATCTATGACACACTAAAAGCACATGAAATGTTTATTTTATTGGTCAAAGAGAATTTGTAACGGTAGTTCATTTAGTTATTTTTTTATGTTTCCTTTTTGCAGAGAAAGCATGGTAGCCACTTGCAGAGATACACTGCCCTAACAGCACCAAGGAAAAGAAAAATGGAAAGCGAGGAGACTCCTTCAAGATCCAGACAGTTGACATTGGGACAAACTAAGCTAGTCACACAGAAGAATGTTGATCATGCAGTGTTGAATTTTGTGACCCAGAGTCTCCAACCATTTAGTGTTGTGGAACAGCCATCATTTAGAGCTTTCTTGCATGATCTTCAGCCTAACACCTCCCTCATGTCGAGGGCCACTTTGCGACGTAAGATGGATGAGGCAGCACTTGAGATGAAGAATAATTTGAAAAAAGCAATGTCAGCGATAGACTTCATAGCAACAACAACAGATTGTTGGAGTTCAAGGAGAAGAGGTTTCATCGGTGTCACCGCCCACTGGGTTGACCCTAAGAGCCTGGAGAGGTGCTCAGTAGCACTAGCATGCAGGCAGCTCAAAGGCCCACATACTTTTGATGTTTTGGCTTGTGCACTAAAAGACATTCATTCTGAGTTTGACATTCAGAACAGGGTTGTTCGAACTACTACGGACAACGGGTCAATTTTTTTAAAGGCATTTTGTATATATGGAGAGCAAGATGAGAACAACTCTGCTTCAGAGGAGACGGAAGATGAGATAAGTGATGTGATGTGTGATGGAGATGATGAGGATGTGGATGGTGTTGAGGTGAACTTTGTAAAGGTAACAGATGTTTTAGATGAGGATGATGGCTTACAATTCCAACTTCCAAAGCATCATCGTTGTGCCTGACACTTATTAAACTTGGTTTCCACAGTGGATGCAGATAAAGCCTGTTTAAATGAAGCCTACAAGAAGCTGTCCAGGTCAGCATTTGCCACGTGCCGTGCACTATGGAATAAGTGTGGCAGATCTATGGCTGCGGCAGAGATTATAGAGATGTGTGCAAAATTCAGTTGATCCGTCCCAACACAACAAGGTGGAATTCCTTATTTCTTGCCATTGAGAGAGTGCTTCGAATCATTACAGATCAGGGAGATTGGGCTATCAGAGCTGTCTATGCTTCCCTCAAGTTGCCCGTATAAGTGCTGTTTTTTTGTTTTTTTTTTACAATTCCTTTAAATTCATGTTCCAGTAATGTTAATAGTAAAACTACTACTAAAATAGGTTTTAAACGCATAACTTTGAGTAGTAGATACAGGGAAAGATTCAATCAGTAGATACAGTGAAATGGCACTTGACTCTTAGTCTCTCACTCACTCACTCACACACAAACACACACACACACTTAAAAGTGAAATGACACAAAATGATTTATTGTTGTTGTCTGAATTTGTGATAGATTGAGTCCTGTTGAAATTGCCTTTCTGGAAGAGTACGCCAGAACCATGAGCCCCGTAGCCAAAGCCCTCAACATTCATCAGGCTGAAATTGATGTTCAGATGGGATGGCTTCTGCCTACATTGACACTCCTCATCTCGAAACTGGACCGAATTCGCATTTGCAAGCATGAAGTCTACTCATGGTCATGAAGGTATCAAGCAGTTAGATGGCTACCTTGCCTGCAAAGCTGATGACAAAGAAATTCTCAAGTCTTTCCCAGCAGTCTGCAAGTTGTCTTTAAAGGTCAACACTGCATTACCTGCTTCTGCAGCTTGTGAACGTCTTTTTAGCACAGCAGGGCTTATTTTCAGTCCCAGGAGGGCAAGACTGGACTCAAAAAACTTTGAGAATCAGCTCCTTCTCAAGATGAATAAAAAATATTGCTATTTTAGTTAGATTATCAGTGCCATACTGTACTAACACACTCACCAGAAGCAGAATTCATGGCATGCTTATTAATCATGTTTACTGACACAAATTGTTCCTTGCCATTTGATGCCTGTTATTTTGTCATTTGTTATGACAATTTTTGTATTTTGTTTTGAAATGTCCCCACTATGTGGAGGTCACCTTGGTTTTTTTTTAAATTTTATTTTATTTTATTTACCAAGTATCACCAGGTTTTATGTTAAGCAGTATAGGAGTTAATCCAAAATGTTTCTTCTGATACAAAAAATAGTTTCTGTTACGGTAATCTGATATGACCAGATTATATTTACCCACAGAGATATTTACTGTAGGTACAATATAGTAAAAGAAAACTTGTGAATCTGTGTTTAATAGTTTAGACATTGAAAAGTTTTTTTTTTTTTAAATAAACTTGAACCTGCAACTGTGTTAAAAATAAACCTCAAATTGAAATGGCCTGCTCTGAAATTGTGTTATTTCATTTGGTTCTAAAGGAAATTTAGATTCAAGGTTTTGAGCTCATGATCATTTAAATAGGCATAAGTGTCAATAAAGTCTTTTCACATATTGTTTAAGCAAGATTCTTGACAAAAATGATAATGGTATATTATAGCCATAAAAAATAATTGTACTTTGGATACTTAAGTACATTTTAAGGCAAATACTCTTGTACTTTTACTCAAGTGAAATTCTGAAGGGAGCACTTTTACTTTTACTGGAGTAATATTTTCCCTAGTGTATCTCTACTTTAACTCAAGTACTTGGTTTGTGTACTTTGTCCACCACTGGTTCTAAGGGCCTCAAACGCGACTGAAAAGTCACATCAGTGACCAAGAAAAGCACCCTTTTTGCCAAAATGATCTCTTATGTGGATTGGAAGCCCACGACGGCTGTTACTTTTTCTCCAAGGAGCTCAGGTTTGCATTCATTCAAATGTACTGTATACATATTGGAAAAACAAATTTGAATTTAAAAAAAAAAGTACAGTGGTACCTCAGTTTTCAGGATGAAATCCTCCCAAAGGGTCTGACAAAAGAACATGCAGAAAACCATGCATGGGAATTATACATAATAATTATACTGTAAATGCGAAGATGGCTGGGAGTAGTCCTTCCCCATCTTTCTTAACACAACAAGATTCAGGGAAAATACAACTGTTTGCAACATTTTGGCTAAACTTTTCTCGCAAAACCGAATCCTACATAAACAGGGGCGTTTGAAAACCGAGGTTTGACTGTCCTTCCTTTTTTGTAAGTATTTGCATGATGTGACTCCACAACCCTCAACATTTATTCTGTACTGTATCGTGAAAGTGGCGGCGTCATGGCTTCCGGGAGTACTGCTGCATGTTGGGAATCAAAGTGTCTTTTAGCACACAAAAACCATAATGGGTTCAAGGGTCAAGTTGTCATTTGTGTACTTCTGTGAAACCAGTTTTTTTGTTTTTAAGTGGTACATGGTCTCCCTTTGTCGCAGTCGTGTGCCCTGTGTTATATGTAGGTGGTAATTGTGGTGAACGAGTACAATAAGTTCCGAAATAAAAAGCTTTACATTTTGCAATTATCGGTTCTGGTTCAGGGGTGTTAGAACTTTTTCTGACATGGGGCCTAAAAAGTCAAAAGGATGATACACTTTGTGCGTTAAAGGTGCTAAAACTAGTCAATTCCAAATATCAACATCTCCGCTTTTGAAGTATAGTTGACATTTGTGTAATATCTCATTCATAATTATATTTCAGAATGTGCAAAAATTGGTCCACGGGCTGCATTTTGGATATCCCGGGTCCAGCCGGTGTACTGTTTTCATATGGCATTTTATTCAAGTACATAATTAATGACTGATCGCTGTATTATAGTGTCTCAAATGTATTGTGCGATTTCCAATGTCAAACGTTGTTAAATACCATCCGAGGTGCAAAACGACACTGTATTAAGTGACTTGTTTTTACGAGAGCGGATCAAAGAGAATTTCCTACTTTTTTCTCATCTTTTGAACGCAACTTCTCAAACTTAGCAAGTTCACGTTAAGCGCTGGCGCCGAACCGGGTTAATATATAATGTTTATGAAATTTTTTTGATATTTTCTAATTATTTGGTTGGTTGGTTGTTTGTTTTTGCTTTCCTCCCTTTTTAAACTACCTTACTCGGCCTCCGGAGTCGCCCTCCGGTAAAGCGGGTGGCGGTAAGCAAAGGAACGTTAGGTGTGACCCGCCTGAAGAAGAAAAAGAAGCCTTTTCTGATTGGGCGAGCCCTTGAAGCATTTCTCATTTCCTATTGGCTGTTGCCCTCTTGGCCACGTCGCGTATGACACGCCATTTTCCCCACTCACCTACGGACGCTATAATCATTTCATTCTCATACAAAAAAACACTAAAAAGATACTTAGTCTGTTATTGGAGACCGATTTGTAGCTCATCGTATAGTCTTAGTTGTACAGGAGTTCCTGGAAACATGAATATTTTCCGGCTAACCGGGGATCTGTCCCACTTAGCAGCCATCATCATCCTGCTGCTAAAGATATGGAAATCCAGGTCCTGTGCCGGTAAGTAGCGTCACTAGCGGCACCGTCACGGGTCGTATTAGCCCAACACACTCCCACGTAGGTGTTAGTCTGTTGGCTGCTGGTCGGCTAGTGTAGCTAGCCTGCTAGCACGGTCAGTCACAGGTGTCTGGGCACATTTGAGTGTCACTGCTCATATACAGCTATCTGTCTAAATGTTTGTCCCCTCCTATTGTGGCCTAATGCAAAATACTATTTTTTTTATGTTTGTACTTGACTCTTTGAAAAGAAATTACTCTCACTCCTGTACATTTCCAACGAGCGGTAATACCCGTTACTTTTGGCTTTGTTTCGGCAACCAATGGCGGCAAGAAGTGTTGTAGTGCGGGACGCCAATCAACCCAAAGAAGGTGTGTGATTGGTTGGTTGTGTGAGGCTCAAACACAAACAGGAAGTTACGGCCCAGCTTGCGGCTTTGTTTACCTGGGGTGCAACGATTCGATTCAATGACGATATTGGTTTATTTAGAACGATACGATTCACTATATTTCATTTATTCATTTTCTATGCCGCTTATCCTTATTAGGATCGCCGGTATGCTGGAGCCTATCCCAGCTGGCTTTGGGCGGGAGGCGGGGTACACCCTGGACTGGTCGCCAGTCAATCGCAGGGCACATATAGACAAACATTCTCACTCCCATTTATACCGATGGACAATTTAGAGCGGCCAATGAAGCTAACATGCGTGTTTTTGGAATGTGGGAGGAAAGCGGAGTACCCGGAGAAAACCCACGCACGCACGGGGAGAACATGCAAACTCCACACAGAGATGCCTGACGGAGATTCGAACCCTGAACCTCCTGACTGTGAGGCCAACATGCTACCCACTCAGCCGCCGTATGGCCGATTCAGTAACTTTTTAGCCAAAAATTCAACCAGTCGGACTGTGCTATAAATAGCTGTATACTGGGCCGTGCAGGTAAAGTTTGCTAGTTTTCCGTTGCTTTTTGTAAGGGAATCGGGTATAAATTAATGATGGCTACAAACAAGTAAACAGCAATTCGTGTCAAATGCGTTCACATTTTAGTTGAATAAAGTCCAGCCTACACTTCAGGTTGAATTAACAATTAACTAAATGATTAACTATGTCTGGTAAAACATAACTAACTTTATTTGATGCCTCATTCATTTCTCTACTCAAAGTGTTAAAAAAGTTATTTTTCAACACCAGATTAGAACGGTGGATGACTGGGTAGCATGTTGGCCTCACAGTCAGGAGGTTCAGGGTTCGAATCTCTGTTGGGCATCTCTGTGTGGAGTTTGCATGTTCTCCCCGTGCGTGTGTGGGTTTTCTCCGGCTACTCCGCTTTCCTCCCACATGCCAAAAACATGCATGTTAGCTTCATTGGCCGCTCTCAATTGTCCATTAGAGTGTGAATGTTTGTTTGTCTATATGTGCCCTGCGATTGGCTGGCGACCAGTCCAGGGTGTACCCCGCCTCTCGCCCAAAGTCAGCTGGGATAGGCTCCAGCATCCCCGCGACCCTAATAAGGATAAGCGGTATAGAAAATGAATGAATGAGATTGGATTGAAATTTCATGTGCACATAGATATTAATGTGAATGAATATCCTACACACTGTAACGTCTGCGTTACAATTACCCTCCTACGTGAGGACAAGGCCTGAGAGTGTCACTATTTGAAACTCATTCCGAAAATACGACATCTCGCTAATGTTTGCTGTCTCTTCCTCAGGCATTTCTGGAAAGAGTCAGGTTTTGTTTGCCTTGGTCTTCACCACTCGCTACTTGGACCTGCTCACATCCTTCATCTCCCTCTACAACACAACCATGAAGGTGACTTTCTAACCCTTTTCCTCCGCATACTGAGCACACAGTGAGGCCCAGCTGTGTTGCACTGCTAACACTCCTTTGTAGACTGACAGATTGTTGCCTCATTTGATGTAAATCTATCTCTGCATGGTTGGACACAGTGGGAGGAGTGCACATTGGCTTAACCGGCTGGACGTGTCTTTCAGGTCATCTACATCGGATGTGCATATGCCACCGTGTACCTGATCTACGTCAAGTTCAAGGCGACTTACGACGGAAACCACGACACGTTCCGAGTGGAGTTTCTCGTCATTCCTGTTGGCGGCCTTGCTTTTTTGGTCAATCATGACTTCTCACCCCTGGAGGTCAGATTTTCAGCCTGCACCGAAGCGGTTTAGTTGCGGTGCCGTAGCCTGACAAAAACCGTCTGCAGGGGCCGAGAACGTTCGGATCACTTACTATGCAAATGTCGTGTCATATTGAGTCACTTTTATGGGTGGCCAAAGTGTGGCCTGCGGTTGTTTTACTTATATTTTATTTATTCGCTCACGGAACATTCGAAAAATATAATTCAACAAGAAAACAAAAAAATGCAAAAACATAATTTATCAGGAAACCTAAGAAAAGCAAGCAAACACAATAGCAAAAATGGAAAGTGAGTTTTAGACGACTAAATTCAAATTAAGAGAAGTTGCGCTCCAATGAGAAAATGTTGTTTTTACGTGAATAAAAGTAGTAGCTTAAAGTTGAAATATTTTTTAGAAGGGTAATATTATGGAAAGCAAGCAAAGCAACAAATAGTTGTAATTTTTAGAAAATGAAGTTGCAGAAAAGGTTATGTTACGAGAAAAAAGTCAACATTTCCGAGAATAAAATATATGAGAAAAAAGTTGATATGGATGGAAAATTAAAAACAATAAGACAAATTTTAAACGAAAAAAATCATACAAGAATTGAAGTAATTAGAAAATTAAACTAAATTGCAAGAATTAAGTGAAAATATTAACGAGAAAAAAAACTTCAATACAATTTTAGTATTTAAAATATTAAAGGACATTTTTAAGTCGTCATTGTATGAGAAACAAAAACATAATAAAAGCGTCTTTTTGGGGAAGTTAGGGTGGGAAAAAATTTCAACTCATTTTTACTAGAAGAATTTTTAATATCGTAGGCAGAATATTGGTGGTTGCCAAATTAGTGTTTTGACAGCGAAACTTTGTCCTGCTTCCAGATCCTGTGGACTTTCTCCATCTACTTGGAGTCAGTGGCCATCTTGCCTCAGCTCTTTATGATCAGCAAGACGGGCGAGGCGGAGACCATCACCACACACTACCTGTTCTTCCTGGGACTGTACAGAGCGCTCTACCTGATCAACTGGATATGGAGGTTCTACTCTGAGGGATTCTTTGACATGATTGCCATTGTTGCGGGGGTGGTGCAGACCATCCTTTACTGCGACTTCTTCTACTTGTACGTCACAAAAGGTGAGTCCGGCTGCATTTTTGGGCGGTTTTGGGTCTATAAACGTGCACATGGGTAAATATTTCACCACTAAACATGTGCGCGCCTTTTTGCCACCTCTCCAAAAAGTGCAGGTGTGCACATTTTCACATCAGGTTGTGTTTTTATAGATTACAAACTTGCATGTAAAACGTTTTGGCCCTGTAATTGGATAAGACCCCAGGGGGACACTAACATTTCTACCACCTCATGTTATTTAATAGCTTAAGGCTTAAGAATCAGTCCCAAGTGCAGCTCACAGCTAGTTTTATTGTAAGTACAATCTTACACAAAGCTAAAGTGCAGCCTTTTGGGGGGGGGGGTTTGCCATTGATTTCTACCTTAGATTACGGTTAGTCTTTTCTTTACAATTATAGTAATCCCTTTACAATTATAGGGAATCTCTGCAAAGTAGAATTCAGTATAAATAAATGGAATATTGTCACACTTAGGGCATAAAAAACAGTTTACAGTCTTCTAAGTATGTATTTAACATCATTAGAGCCCTCTAGACATGAAATGGCACCCCTATAGTCACCTTTACATTAGTATTACTCAATATAGTGGATATAATCAGAGAAAATAAGACCTTTGTTGCAGTTCACCTTGTTGGGGAGCAGAATAGGTGGTAGACAGGAAGTGACGCTTGGGGTTCAGGGTTGAGGTTTAGCCTGTCGTGTTATTCTGTTTCATTGTGCCTGTTGTGAGATAATTTAAACCTGCAATAAAAGCATGTTGTTCCAAGTGTGGTGCTAGTGTCAGCCAACAATTACTGACATCTCATGACCAATATACAATATTAAATCACAATTTGAATGCATCTTCTCTATGTCTGTGTTTTAGTTCATTTAGAAATTTTTATGCTTGAATTTGGGCAAAAATATGTAGTTAGCTTAAATAAACAAACTTTTTAAAGTGGTAGTCAACCAAAAATGTAATTAATTTTTGAAAACCCGCGATAGCGTGATGTTCATACCACGACTGTAACGCAAAGTTCACGCAGGTTTTAAAAGGACCCAATGTCTTTTAACCCATCTGTTCATTTTATATTTATTTTTGAGCAAAATACCAAAAATATCTTGGAGGGTACTGAAGGCGTTTTTGCTATGTCATTTGATTTAGTAATCCACACTGATATTGATGGCTACGATTTATTGGACACATTTTTGCAAAAGCAGCAACAAAACACTTTGGATTTAATTGCTCCTCTACTGTCCCCTTTCTTCATGTAGTTCTAAAAGGGAAGAAGCTGAGTCTGCCTGCGTAGGTGCCAAAGAGGAGCGTAACGGCAGATTGAAAGAGGGAGCCGGGAGGAGGAGACTCAGCGGACACCTCCACCACCACCACCACCACCACCGCCGCTCCCTCCTAGCAAGATGCCTGAGACAGACCAGACCGCAAGCAGGAGCAGATCCAGCATCAGAACATCTGCAGAAGCTGGTCCACGCTTGTTGGATGTCTGTTTGATGCACCTTGCGTTCACTTTTTTTAATTACTTTGTATAAAGAATGAAGAAAACGTGTGGAAACTCTTTTCTCTTTTCTGCACTTCAAAAACACTTTGCTGAAGATTAGACATTTTGGTGCGTTTGTGTCCGATTGTTTCATTTACCTTGCATAATTTCATAGCAGGAAACTGTATAATTTCCACTGACTGTTTGAAACGGCACATTGATTTTCTGTCAATTATGTATTGAAAACATGATGCTTCATCCCCAGAACTCTGGTTTTAGCAGTTTGCGTTCCCATGTAAAAGACCATTTCTTCACATGCCGGGTTACTAAAGTATTCACAAAACAGCATGATAGAAGCTTGCAATTATATTATTGAAATGCCTTTGCTGATATTGATTCTTTCCGTTATTTTGTGCTGTATGTTGTGAAATAAATTGCTCATGGATATAAAACGCAGGTTTGACGGTGAATGTTGTCACATGATATACTGTATCACTTTGTCCAGACATCATCATGTTGTTTTCTCCTAATGTTTTTACTGTCAGGAAAAAATATTACTGCCCGGAAGGGCTTTTTAAAATAAAATGAAAAAAATTGCTAGTTGCTGCAAAGGATTTTTTTTACCAATATATATACATATGTATTGGCGGTGCAGACATATTTATTTTCCATTCAAAAGGAGTCCATTACACTGATATTGTCAGGTTGAGAGCTATTGCAACTCTTTCACAGAATCCACTTGTTAAAACCGCCATATCTTTATTTCTTATAAATGAAAGCTGCCATTGCCGCCACAACATTCTCTTGTTTACTACTGTTGCTATTTCCATGAATTTGAACTGGTTAAACCACATATTTGAATGCAATTTTTACATTTTTTTTAAACCCATACATAAGGTTCATAAATGGGAAAAATGATTTTAAAAAAAGTTAAATAACCAAAAATACTCAAATTAATGAATCAGTCGTTCCATTCCAGTATGAATGAATAATAAATGCCGGATTAAACCGGAAGTTTACTTCAGGGTTGGGAATTCCGGTATTTATTATTCGTGAAGTGACGTAAACCGGAAGTAAAACTTCCGCCTCCCGGTTTTTTACGACAGCTTTTGCGACGTCACGTGCCGTGATATTATTATTTTATTTAATTTACGAACATAAATGGTCCAAACATCATACGGAAATAGCAAACAAAATTAAAAACATAAATACAACTACGGTACTCAAATTCAAAAATAATCTTAAAAAAACATAACCTTCCGTGTCATTTAGTCCAAAAGATGGCGTCGTCCATGTACTAGCAACAAGCAGTTTTCTTCTAAACGGAGAAATCCCATCCGTCCAAACATATCTTGCTAGCGAATGCTTTTGTAGTTTTACTCAAAGACGAAATAATAATAATAATTTAAGCAACCAGGAAAGGGACTGTTAATTTCTCGACTTTCACCATAAGGAAAAAAAATTGCTTACGCTGCCATTTCTTGAAGCTGCTGCTGGGAACTCCTCAGTAAGAAGAGTAGCTATTGGCTGTCCTAGAGGTCGCTAGTTCATGTCATTGGAAAATTTGCATATGTTGTAAGAGCTGCTGGTCACTCCTCAGTAAGAAGAGTAGCTATTGGCTGTCCTAGAGGTCGCTAGTTCATGTCATTGGAAAATTTGCATATGTTGTAAGAGCTGCTGGGGGAAAAAGCATAACATTGTAAGACGCCCTGGTTATGTTTAGAACTGCAAATAAACGTGGTTCCTAATTTGTTCATCGCTTCATAAAAGTAAATAATTTGTCAATATTTTATCTCGACCAGCACCTCACAAAGTCTTGACAGCGTAATAAATTACATCAGGACTGGCCTCCAGCCAAACGTGCATGTGTCTGCTCAAAAGGTCCGAAACAGGGTCCATGAGGGTGGTATGAGGGCCCGACATACACAGGTGGGGGTTGTGCTTTGGCGTTTTCCAGAGAACACCAGGATTGGCAAATTGGCCACTGGTGCCCTGTGTTCCTCACAGATGAGAGTAGCTTCACACTGAGCGCATGTGACAGATGGGACAGTTTGGAGACGCCGTGGAGAACGTTCTGCTGCCTGCAACATCCTCCTGCATGACCGGTTTGGCAGTGGCTCAGTAATGCTTTCGGGTGGCATTTTTTTGGGGGCCGCACAGCCCTCCATGTGCTCACCACAGGTAGTCTGGCTGCCATCAGGTACCATCAGGTACATGCCTGACGTACCTGATGCCTTGTGAGACCACATGCTGGTACGGTTGGCCTTGGGTTCCTTCTAATCCAAGACAATTCTAGACCTCGTGTGGCTGGAGTGTGTCAGCAGTTCCTGCCAGACTACGGCGTTGATGACCTCCAGACCCCAATCCGATCTGGGACATCATGTCTCTCTCCATCCACCAATGCCGCGTTGCATCACAGACTGTCCAGGAGTTGGCGAATGCTTTAGTCCAGGTCTGGGAGGAGATCCCTCGTTGTCGGGAAGTCATACACACCACTGAGCCTCATTTTGACTTCAAAGACTTCAAAGGCATCAAAGTTGGATCAGCCTGTAGTGTTTTTCCACTTTCATTTTGATTGTGGCTCCAAATCCTGACCTCCCTGGGCTTGGCAGTTTTAAAGTGGACAACACTTTTAGGAAAATGTTCTGTTCTGGTTTTATTGAGTCAGTGCTGACTTTTTCTTTTATCAGCTGGTATCACCGTCAAAAACAGGAGCAGGTTGAAGGGCATCACTAAAACGTGCAGCAGAATTGCTGGTACCACAATAATGACCTGACCTGTGTCATATAAGAGGCAGACTCTGAAACAGGCTCAACCCGTCCTTGATGATCGGAGTCATACCCTGCGTGACAAATTCAGGTTGCTTCCATCAGGTCGCCGATACAGTGTTGCTAAACGTAGGACCAATTGGATGAGGATGCTTTGGTTGCGGCAGCCATTGTTGCTGTAATTATTGTTTTGTTGTTTATGAAAGAAATGTAATAAAAAGTTTACCTTGACCTGGTGAGCACTTTGTTTTGAAAAGTTTTTGTTATCCCTGGGGAACAAAATATTATCTGTTCTACCAGTCCAGGGTGTACCCCGCCTCCCGCCCAACGTCAGCTGGGATAGGCTCCAGCATACCCGAAAATGGATGGATTATCTTTTATAAAAAATGTTACTGTTATAAAGAATGTTACTGTTGGCATAAATATATATTTATTTGTTTATATATACGACAAGGACAACATGGAAAAGACAATCAAATCCAAACCCTCTCAGGCCAACCAGTCCCTCACACTCTCCTTTCATTCAACTTGTAGAACTTGGAGTCAGTAACTCCCTCTGTACCTGGATCATGGACTTTCTGACCAACAGACCTCAGTTTGTTAGGTCAGGCCATAACCGCTCCACTACCATCACACTCAACACTGGTGCACCACAGGGCTGTGTGCTGAGCCCGTTCCTCTACTCCCTCTTCACCTATGACTGCACACCTATGTATGGATCCAACTCCATCATAAAGTTTGCAGATGACACCACGGTGATTGGACTCATCACTGACAATAATGAGTCTGACTACAGGGCAGAGGTTGAGCACTTAGCTGCACGTTGCGCTGACAATAACCTCCTCCTAAATTCAAGCAAGACAAAGGAGCTCATTTTAGACTTCAGGAAGGGGAAGAGTGAGACTAGTGTGCCCATCCACATCCACGGCATGGCTGTTGAACGTGTCTCCAGCTTCAAGGTCCTGGGGTTGCACATCTCAGAGGACCTGTCCTGGACCATTAACACCTCCAGCCTGCTTAAAAAAGTCCATCAGCGCCTGTTCTTCTTAGGGACCCTGCGGAAGAACAATCTCTCTGCTTCCATTCCGGGCAACTTTTACCGCTGCGCAATTTAAAGCATCCTTACCAACTGTATCACTGCATGGTATGGAAACTGTTCCGTCGCAGACCGCAAAGCGCTGCAGAGGGTGCTGAAAACCGCCCAGCGCATCACAAGGCCTTCACTTCCTGCCATTGAGGATGTCCAGAAGAAGCGATGGCTACGGCAGGCGCGTAGCATCCTCAAAGACTCCTCTCATCCTGCCTGCTTCTTTTACTTTTATTACCACTTGCACATTAGTAGAGCCCTACTGCATAACACATATTACTATATACCTGTATATAGATATATTGTCCATACTACATCTACACTGTTCCTGTGCACTATGGTAACTCAGGCCATCCTATTTATTACCCTAACTTATACACTGCATATAAGTGTACATACTGTTCATATTGTCATACTACACTTTCTGCTTTTTGCACTTCTGATGGGATACTAACTGCATTTTGTTGTTCTGTATTTACACATGTGCAATGACAATAAAGTTGAATCGAATCTAATTTATTCATCTTAAAGTAAAACTGCACCTTTTTAAAATGTTGCCCCGCCAGGCATTCCCCCCAAAAAATGATTTGCTAGAAATATATCCTATCCTTTCCGCACAGCATATGAACCGTCACACTCACACACACTCACTTATCGGTGGCAGCATCAAAAGACAGTGAACTAAAAAAGCTCACATCAAACACACGATTTCTGGGTCTATCCACTCGTCGTACGTCAGCTGCAGATAATGTCATCTTGTGGGGGTAATATAAATTACATCAAGAGGTTGTCTACAGCCACACCTAATAACGCCAAAGTTTTCCAATGGCGGCGTAGTACATTCAAAACTCTGGGCATCAATTTCCATTTTCATTTTTGTACTTTGGGTATTTTTTTTGGTAAATCGGACGGAAATATCTTAGAAGCCCAATTCCCAAATACCATAAAAATGGAGGTTAGAGGTTAAAATCAAGACAGCTCGGAAGTGAGTCAACTGTCAGAAGGGTGCAATAAGAAAGCAAGTACAGGTACAGCCAGATGCCCATACCTGAAGCTCTGGAAACTGCCAGACAAAGGCTCCAAGCCTTGGGCAGCCGCCTAAAGAGGTACACGAGAGATAATGACCCCAAGCGAAGAAGCCGTCTGTTCTTGACCCAACCAGCGAAACTGTCTGCTCAATGGCAGGGGAACGCTAGCAGAGCAGACGCCTCCAGGCTGGACACTGAACAGTACTGGAAAGGCATATGGGAAAAGTGAAGCACAATGGCTGACGGCTCTGACGGAGGACCACAGCAACCTCCCAGAACAGAATCCAGTCACCATCACAGTGGCAGACATCCAAGAAAGAGTCGTAGGTATGAAAAACTGGACAGCACTAGGTCCTGACGTGACGCCTACTGGTTAAAGAAACTCACAGCACTCCATGAGCGCTTAGCAGAGCGAATGAACCAACTGCTAAGGTTACCCGGATGGCTGACCAAAGGGCGAACGATCCTGTCCCATCCAGCTATCGGCCAAAAAGTCATCATAGTGGCTAAGATAGGTGGGCACATGGATCAGAAGCACATGAGCACGGTTCAGAAGGGCAAAAACACCAGCCCTTGGTAGACAGAACAGTCGCTCGAGACTGCATAACACAGCGACATGTGCGCGGCCTGGATTGATTACAAGAAAGCCTTGACTCAATGCCACACACTTGAATCACTGAATGCTCGGAGCGGTACACAATCAACAGGACTCTAAGATCCTTCATTAGAGACTCGATGAGGTAGTGGAAAACCAGACTTGAAGCCAATGGCAAGACACTTGCACAAGTGTCCATCAAATGTGGCTTCTACCAAGGAGACTCTCAGTCCCCACTGCTGCTCTGCATCAGTCTAAACCCACTCAGGCAAATACTCAACAAGACTGGCTATGGATACCGACTCACAAATCAGTCACCTCCTGTACCTGGATGACCTCAAGCTGTACGCTAAGAGCGAGTGAGACATCAACTCACTGATCCATACCACCAGGATCTACAGCAATGACATTGCAATGTCATTCGGGCTTGAGAGGTGCGGTGGGATGGTCACTAAGACAGGAAAAGGTAGTCCACACAGAGGGGGTCTCACTCCCAGAAGGAACAACAGCAGACATTGAGGACATTTACAAGTATCTTGGAGTGCCAGAAGCAAATGGCAACCTCAAAGAGCTAACGAGGAAAGCGGCTACAGCCAAATACCTACGGCAAGAACTAAGAAGCCGGCTCAATGGCAAAAACAAGTCTTGGGCCATAAACAGCTACGGTATGTCCTGCCAGTGAGCAGATACTCTGCAGGAATAATAAGATTGCCAAAGGAAGAGATACAGACCACAGATGTTAAGACTTGAAAGCTCCTATCCAGGCATGGAGGGTTCCATCCCAAATCCAGAACCCCGAGACTGTATGCTAGCCATAAGGAAGGAGACGGAGGACTAGTGAGCGTGAGAGCCTCCTTCCAGGATGAAACATCCAACAGACGATGTGCTCAGTGAAATTCTCAGACAACGGGGAACAGATGATGAGGTGCTGGAGGGACCATCATGGGAGGACAAGCCCCTACATGGGATGTAGCATCGAAACATCACTGAAGTGGCTGATATCAAGAAGTCCTACCAGTGGCTTCAAAGAGCTGGAAAGAAGAACAGCAAAGAGGCACTGATCATAGCAGCACAAGAGCAGGCCTTGAGTACCACAGCAATAGAGGCTCAGATCCACCACACCAGACAAGACCCAAGGTGTAGGTTGTGCAAAGAGGCCCCTGATGCTGGCAGCGAAAGCATACATGGAAGCCCATAACCAAGTGGCTGGCGTAGTGTACAGTAACATCTGTTCAGTGTGTGGACTGGAGACCCCAATGTCAAAGTGGGAAACCCCTCTAGATGTGGTGGAGAATGACCGAGCCAAGATCCTGTGGAACTTCCAGATAGAGACTGACAGAATGGTAATGTGGGGGACACACAGCAGAGGTTGACGTAGGAATGCCAAGTGATTGCAACATCGGGAAAAAGGAACACGAGAAACCGGAGAAACACCAAGGGCTCAGAGAAGAGCTGGAGAGGGCTTGGAGGCTAAAGGTGACAGTGGTGCCGTGGTCATCGGTAAACTGGAAGAGTGGCTACAACAAATCCCAGGAAGGACATCAGGCATCTCGGTCCAGAAAAGAACAGTTTTAGGAACAGCAACGATACTGGGCAGAACTTGTAGTGGGCACAGGTGGTCCTCGGGTTACAGTGTTTTGTGGTTACATACATGCGCATATAAATTATTAAAAACATCATTTTTGCTGGTAAACACGAGACTTCCTTGAGAGCTTGCAACAGCGGAAGAACACGCAGTGTGGCTCACGACGCGTTTGGGGTTAAGGACAACATACCGTATCTACCCGAACGTAAGGATGACAAAGTGGTGGTCAATCCACAATGTCTTTGTCAAGAAAGCAAAAGAGGCTACTGTTGGCTGCAGTCATGCCAAAACAATATCAGCAAACTCAAATGTCCTCTCTGCAGGTAGCCACACACTCCCTGTTGACTCAAATGAATTCATTGTGGTTATTCATCCTGACGGTTGCAATTGTTCCCCTTCACTGTAGTTCGTTTTGTGTAATTGCTTGCATGTGTACATTGCATGTCATTTCCATGCTGAGTACGGTTATGGCAGAAGCGCTCCAATTATTTATCTGGGTAAAAGAATGGCTGGTGTCCTGCATTTTAACATTGCTGTACCGTCAGAGTGATTAGCACATAGTCCGATTAGAGAATTAATATCAGTATAGAAGGAAGAACAGGGACCACTAGGCCAAAAAAGAAAAAACCCTTACAAATTCTTTGTAAACATATTTTGTTAATAGAGTAAAAAAAAAAAAAAATTGCGGGGATCTTGTGCAAGAATGCTCCACTAAACGATAGTCGTTTATTGGAAGAACAACAAAAGTAAAACTTGGAAAATGCCCAGTTGGATACTTCAAGATCGCCGACTCGCTCATTTCACTGTCAATCAAAAATAGCTTCCGCCTCAGACAGATCATCCAATCATCATGCAGAAGCCGAGCGTCCGGCCCACAGCAGTACCACTGTTTGGGACATTTTAGGGGAAACTGAGTCTTAGAGCAAGGGATCGAAGGTAAAAGTAAAAAATGGCTTTTTTGTTGTGGAAAAGCAGTTTTTTCCTGTCTGGTAAACCTCAATGAGATTATAAATCTCTTTTGGCCAAGACAGAGCATTCCATGTAAAGGGTGCAGCGTACTGGAACACTGTCTTACCCAACTCTGTTCTTACTCCAGGAGCCAGCATCAAGAGTGCCCTGTTTTGAGATTTGGCCATGTTGGATTACAGATTAGCTGTGTAAACTGAAAATCCTTACAAATTACACGTATAATTATCACAAACAAGTTCAAATGTTTCTAAACATTTCTAGCTGTTTAGTTAATAACGAGTCACCATTACCTGCTGAGTGGAGGTGGGTTTTGTTTCATTGTAGGAAGTCGACAATCTTTGTTGAAGGAACACCCATTCCATCTGGGCCTCCTTGTTATGAGCTTCCCTATCTTCTGACCAGCGTGCAACTCTGAGCCCTGTGAGGATGACATCGTTCATTTGTGCATAATGATCCATCGCATCGATTATATTCTTCGTTTGCTCGGTGATGCCATCCGTTGCTTCTTTCGCCTTAGTAAGTTGTTATATATATATATATATCATCAGGAGTTTTCAGGGGTCCAATATTTCCTCATAAGGGAAGCAGTAGCATAACAACACACTTTCTTTGTAGGCCTACCGGGAACCGTCTGAGGGTCCTACGGTAGAAAGTCGGAAAGCACTTACAGAATATGCCCCGTATCAAATGTCCAAGGAGTATTCAGTTGAAATATTTTCTGAGCGGAGAACAGTTGAGGTGGCTCCGGTATCTAGTCCAGATGTCTCCTGGTGTTCCGGGGTATGTCCAGGCGGCCCAGAGGTAGGCCTAGGACACACAGGGGGCATTATTTCTCACAGCTGGCCCAGGAACACCTCCGTGTCCCCCCGGTGGTACTGGAAGAGACTGGGACGTGTGGGCTTCTCGACTGAGACTGCTTCCCTGCCACCCAGACTTGGACAATGGAAAGAAGATGGATCTGTTACCAAGTAAATACTGCACCACTACCGCCTAATTATTATAATCCCGCGACCCTAATGAGGTAAGCGGTATAGAAAATGGATGGATGGATGGAATCAAACACAGGATAAAGATTTTGTGCTAAAACAAATCAACACACTTATTTATAAAAGTTTGAACAATACACGGTAAAAAAATAACATTATAAGACAGTAACAATAGCAACAAAATGATCAAACTATTCACTTTTATTACACTAATTGTTTGATCCAAAAAAGGGAAAATGTGTAAAATATATCACCTGCAGTCTGGCCCATCTGTGTCCAACCAGTTATTCCATGGGTTTGTGAAAAAAAGACAAAGTACTGTGGTAGTCTTATTTGTATATTTTCTATACGTCAAACTTTTAACATGAATCTATAAATATTCGCACTGGTTTAATAATAGAAAAAAAATTGGGTGTGACACGGAACTATTAAACCTGCGCGGTTGTCCGACGGATTGTTATTCCGGGCGGAACGCACTGGAAAGCGTTTTTGACGTACAAAGATTAGTTCCTACGGTCTTTTTGGGTCATTTTCACTTTCAAGTCCAGGCCTGACCAAACACATGCTACCATTTATCTGCGGTGGTGTTATGTGAAGAGTGTCTTAGGATGGATGAAGGCGTCTCAGAGCTACCCGGTGAGTACGGGTTATCCGGCTAGTATAGCTCATGGTGTAGTGTAATCCTAGCTAGTTTCGCTAGGCCGCACCGCAGCCCGCGCGCGGGAATAGCATTGCTAACGCACGTCGCCGAATAGTGGGAAGATTTTTAATAGGCACAGTTTGCCGCACTGTGAAGCGGTTTGGTCCTCTTTGCTTCGGACTCTTTTGGCCGTTTTGGCCCTGGTTGGCGTCAAGTTGCGGTTCGAATAGCCGATATTATGCCCAGCCCTCATCAGCCTTAGCTAGCAGCAGCTGCTAAGATTAGCAACTGGCAGTGTGTTGCATACATGGTGTGTGCAGTTCTTACTCCTGCGTCAAAGCCGAGTTTCACCAGACGCCTTTCCCCTCTTCACCGTGTGATGATGTCGCAGCCCATCTTTAGATACTCATAGTGCGTTCGTTTAAAAGTCGAAGTACATCATATCCTATCTAAGGTATGCAAAGTGCGGCCCGGGTGCCATTTTCGGCTCGCAGCTCGTTTTTGATTGTCCCTCGACGCATCCATTGTTAATGAAGTATGTTATTGGATATTACACTCATTTGCGTTTGCACTAATAATAGAAATCTAAGGTGTATTATTCAGATAGCTTAGCATACAATTGACCACGGTTGGAGCTTTCTTTTTGTCTGCATGCAGCCCTCCCTGGAAGAACTTTGTACTATAGTTGTGTACCAACCAGTGCTTAAAGTAAAAAAGAAAATACACCAATTTTCTCCAAAAACAGGGCCCAATTATTGTTATTGTCGGCTGCGGCCGTCATTTTAGAGCAACAGCGTTTGTTTATATCGGCGCCTTCTGCTGCCACGTAACAAACGCACGGCTGCACCAAACGACAAAGACGATGGACCATCGTCACGTTATGTAACGCATGCACATCTATTCCAGTCCGCGCTCGCATCGTTCCAACAACAAAACAAAGGCTTTCAACTGACCGTAGCATGTTTGTGGCAGCGAGTCAAGTATGGCACACATTTCCTTGCTGGCACACTTCATTGTCTATATATTAAACATCTTTGTTAGTTCTAGAACAGGGATTGGCAACCTTTACCATCAAAAGAGCCATTTTGTCTCCTCTTCCAGTAAAAAAAAAAAAAAAATGTTCAGGAGCCGCAAAACGGACGGAAGTGATTGCCCTTGAAGGACAATCTCCTCTCCCTTTGAAAAACTATGTATAAGTGACTATGAAGTTAAGTAATAATTTTTGCATCATGTTCTGCATTTAAAACTACAATTATAGTCTATGAAATGTGTGTTACCATTTTTGGATATCTGGAATAAATGAATTGTGTTTACAATATTTTTTTATGGGAGAATTTGCTTTGGGGGGAGCGAGTTGGTTTGAGTTGGAAACGCTGGAATGGCTTAATGATGGTAACCAAGACACCACTGTGTATAGTTTTTTTTTAACTAAGTAATAAATTCACCAATATGAAATAGAATTCACAACTAACTCACAATTATTATGTTATTAGCATGACCGGCAACATTATAGAACACAGGGAATTTTACAGAACTTTTAAGTGCATGTATTCTGCACAATTCCAGCTGGAATTTTGAACGTAGCACATTAGTTTCTGTACCGCTTGTACTCACTAGCCATTTGCAGGGCACATACAGACACATTCACACTCTCATTGACACCTATGGTAAATTAACCATGGATGCATATTTTTTTAATGTGGAAAGAAGCAGGAATATCCAGAGGGAACCCACCCATGCACACATGGGAAGAACATGGAAACTAATACAGCTGCAAATATGGGGTTTTTCTGCTTCTGAAATGTACAAATGACATTTCTATTGTCTCTATAAGAATTGTTTCACCTCCTAATCATTATTAAATAACCCTTTTTAAGTCATTTTGCAAACTTCAACAGTGGTATGTTTGATTGTGATGCCAGATAATGTAATTAATTTAGTCATTTTAAAAAAATCTCTTTTAGGTCCCTCTCTCCCCCTTCCCACTCTGCGCCTCCTGGTTCCACCAATTCGCCTCGTCTCGGCAGCCATCTGGCAGACAATAGAACATAAGATCGTGTCGGATTATGGACTGCTTGAGGAGTTTGTTTTCATGGTTACTGAAATAGTTCCTCAACTCCTTTCAACCAGGCAGCGCGCTGAGCTTATTTTGGGTCTCAGAGCTCGGGTAAGTCAAATTCACGAAACAGTCTAAACAATGTGGAATAATGAAAGTGATCATCACTGTGTAACATGGATTGAGAATTGTGTACAAATGGCTGTTAGGGCCCTATGAAATCCATTCTTTTTACACTTATTTCATTACCATATATTGTGTCTTTTATGTGAATAATGTTGCTGTTAAATAAATGCGAACATCCCTACATTTATTGATGCAATACATCATTGGACTATTTTGCCCAGTGTTTTTCTATTTTTTCAATGCTACAGAATCCTCTACCAACGATCGCATTTGTGCTTGTGGTTAAGGAAGATGTAGTTGCAGATGCACTTGCAATCGTTTTACTCATGCAAGCTATGTTTTAAGTCACCCTTATTTTATTACCGGTATTAGATGATGCACACCCACTTATTGTGAAGGCTGCAAGCATGGTGTGTGTTGAAAAATACTGTTGCTAAGTGAGATAGTTAGCTGTGTACCTCTTGCAGCCGTCGCTACATCTTTATTCACACCCACGGAGTCAGCGGGCATGGACACCCTAAAACGCTCCATTACATCACCTAGAACCCAGCTTTGGCACACACAGCCGCACTAGCATACCCTGATAAGATAACCCAGCCTGTTTACACAGGCCATGGCTGTAGGTGAGCTCACGCTCGGTGTAGTGTTTGTGCACTTACTTCAGGAGAGGGTTGGTTTGTGTTTGTGAGGATGCCGATATGAATGAGCTGTCCCCAAACACATTTCCTTCTCATGTTCATAACATTTCATTCACAATATGTCAATATCTGCGAGATCAATCATTTAACAGTAAATTAAAAGTAATTTTTATTTTTATTGGTCACTTTGGAAATTAAAGCGCCCTATTTTATTTTTTCATTCATATTGCCAAATATCAGGTCAGCCCACCTTTGCAAATGCCCACTATTCAGATTTTTATGATTTGCAACACAAATCATAAAGCGAAATGGCATCCTTCCCTAGTCATGGGTTTCAGTGAATGCTCTGTTGAATATCTAATGTTAAAGTCTTAACACTGCATGGATTATGTTGCATTTCCATCAGTTTCATTTCCTTTACAAATGTCAGAGCCTTATATAAAAAATACTGGCATAGTTATTGATTCCAGTTAGTGTAAGAATGAATTGTGGGGCACTGATGTATTCAGGATTTTCACATTTTGAAATCTTGGGTACACATAACCATGAAAGTGCATTATTAATTAGGGATGAACGATAATTTTTTTTGAAACCGATACCTTCCCTTTTTTATTCTCTAGCCGCAAAGTGTTTGCATAGTGTTAGCTAGCGCGTGAGGTGTCTGAGGCAGACGGGATGCCCCACGCGATTGACGTCGTGTTTGTTTGACACATGTAAAAGTATAAATATCTGACAATATGTTGCAATTTCCTAATTTCATTTCTATATAGTTACTCTTCTGCACTCTGAGAGTATGCTACTGGCCTCATCTCCACCCACCGACACAAAGAGATTGTATGACTGACAACAGGTTTCACTTTGTTCATGCCATTGTTTTATGGAACAAACGTGCCAAGGAGCGGAAACCAATGTGCAGAGTGAACTCTATTCCTTTCTGTTTGGAGGCCGGAAAACTATTAAGTTCATTTTCATTTATTCTGCGATTAATTCATTTATTACGGTCCCAAGCCTACTACCCGTGAGACTTTTTTTTTTCTGAAGGAGAAATTTCAATCTCGCGAAATGTGACACAATCTTTTGACTCCCCCAGGAAAAACCAATGATATAAGGTCAATGTATATGTAAAAATAAAGGAAATTCCTTAAAGAGCTTTCATACATTATGTTAAACAAACTGAGGACGACAGGCGGGATATCATGTCGTACATAATCTTACCAATAAAGTGTCTTGATGTGTGCGTTTTAATTTTTGGACTGCAGCTCATCTTGGAGCTTTGTCGCTCGGAGGAGACTGCCAACCTCCAGATCATTCAACCACACCTTGATCGAATGCAAAACCTCCAAACACTCTGGAAAGAGGAGGTGAGTGTTTACACCAACCTAAGCCACCCTGACACGTTCTTAAGTTGCACTAGTTATTTCATAGTGTGGTGAATGTCTAGGTGACAATTTGTCCAAAAGAGCCTTTTGGAGTTGTTGGATTGTGTATTTGCTGCCTTAATTAATTAAATATTAATTGCAGCGTTAAAGTAAAACATAATATTGTGCCAGCGTGTCTATTTTTCGTGTCACGTTAGCAAGCTGGTATTAGCCATCTTAGCATGCATATCTTCCTCTGTAACAAGTATTTGCTGCACTACTTGCGGATTCAAAGGGTACTTAGTAGGGATGTCCCGATCCAATCTTCAGGATCGGGGTTGGCTGCTGAGCCACTGTATTTTGAGGATCGAAAAAGTTAGGCTTCCGCCACAGGATCGGGCAATCGGATTGCCGTAAACCTGGTAGTTTCGGTAAATGAGCCTCAAAGCTGGTTGCCACTTGACTCCCAACACCCGGATGAAGGAGAAAACGCTCCACCACTGTGCATAGATGTCTGCGGTGCACCGTGGTGGAGCTGGTTGGTTTCATGTTGGATATTTGGCTTGTGGCTACAGCGGTTGACTTCCCTCGCTGTGCCTGGACTCCTCTGTCATGGTGCAGGGAGCTCGCACAGGATGTACTTCTGCACGAAAAATTTGACAAACTTTAAGTGGTTTAGAAATCTGCATTCTGAAATCTTCATTCAAGGGTTTCCACCTGGATTTTCTAAAAGTGTGGTGGTGGGCTGCATGGGACTGCTGCTGCTGTATCGTGCCACTGCTGCATCGGCATTGTTTTTAAATGACAGAGCAATTTTTAATGACTTATTTAACTTTTTTCAACAACCAACAGAACGTAAACCGAGAACATTATAATGATAATAATAATAATAAATTTTAATTTAATGGCACAATTGCTGAGAGCACTATTTATTTATTTAGTCTAATACTACTACGTGACTAGTATAAAAGTACTATAACACAAACCTGAATTTACTTTGATGCCTGATTAAGAGTAATACAAATACATGGGAAATTAATTGTTCAGTAACCTATGTAGTTCAAAATAACACAATTAAGAAAATAACTAGAATATTTTTGTTATGGAAATATCGAATGCCCTGGGTTATGATAGCACAGGTGTTCCAACTTGCAGCGCTATCAAATCAGTAATTTCTTAAATCTACTTTGACAAAAAGAAAGGAGAGGCGAGTTATTTGTGTTTTATGTGACTGCCAACACTTATATGGATCGTTATTTACAAAGCGCATCTGTACTCACTATGCTGATTTGTCATTAAATGCAGGCGTTATGTTTGAATAGAACTACACTCAATTGACTACACGTTTTACGTACCATTGGTCATTCTCCCGATAATAAGAAACAAAAGTTGAAGTCAACCCAAGTCATGAGGCATATCTGGTCACACAAGTGCCAGCACCCCAGACAGACGATATCGCTTCCTGATTATAAAGCGCAGTGAAACATTTAAAAAAAAAAAACAAGAAGGTGCGCCGATTTGTGTGAAAAGAGAGCGCATTGAAGTTAATAATATTTACCCGTGATACCGTGAAAATGAGAGGAAATGTGAATATTTTCATTGCAAGTTGATTTCAGTGTGTTTTCCTAAAAGTTCTGCTTGCGCTCCTAAAATTTGAAGTTAAGGGCCACTGTGCTCCTTGTAAAAAAAAAAAGTAAATAAAAAAATTTGGAGCCCCGAAAGTCTTAGGGCTCCTGGGAGGGATGACGTGTGACAGCGCTTATTGTGGTGTTCGGTTGTAACGGTTGTTCGTTATGGATGTCGGCTAAGCCCTCTCCTAATCACTTTGAATTTTTTCCGCGTCTCTGTCCTTGCTACCCCCCAGCCCAGCACACAATAATACAAATTAGAGAAGCCATTACAATGTTATAGAAGATCTTACCTTATTGAGGGATTCAACGGGCCTGCCAACTTTACCATCCTGAATGTCTGTGATAACCAATGTCATCCTGAACCTCTTTCTTTTGCAGACTTGTAGTGCAGCACCTGACATTTCTGACTCTCACTTTATGGGGCTGGTGCGAAATTTGCTGCGAGATTCTGAAGAAAGGAAAAACTTCTTTCAAGTATGTTTGATTTGCTTACCCCAATGTCATAGAAATGTAGTTTTACTTTAGGTCTTTCTTTTATGGGGTGTGCACTGATAATTATTGTTTGTCACATGCTTGGTTTGTGACCTGTCTTATACTATGGTTTAATGTTCTTAATCAGTATCCATCCATCCATTTTCTTCGGCTTATCTGAGGTCAGGTCGCGGGGGCAGCAGCCTAAACAGGGAATTCCAGACGTCCCTCTCCTCGGGCACTTTGTCCAGCTCTTCCCGGCGGATGCCGAGGCGTTCCCAGGCCAGCTGAAAGACATAGTCTCTCCAGCATGTCCTAGGTCTTCCCCTAGGCCTCCTACCGGTTGGACGTGCCCTGGACACCCTAACCAGATGCCCGAGCCACCTCATCTGGCTCCTCTCAATGCGGAGGAGCAGCGGTTCTACTTGGTTCTACTCTCAGCTCAGCTGTCTTCACCACGACAGACCGCTGCAGAGCCTGCATCACTGCAGACGCTGCACCAATCCGCCTGTCCATCTCACGTTCCATCCGAGGGAAGACCCCGAGGTATTTAAACTCCTCCACTTGAGGCAGGACCTCATCTCCGACCCGGAGATGGCACTCTACCCTTTTCAGGGTGAGAACCATGGACTCAGATTTGGAGGTGCTGATTCTCATCCCAGCCGGTTCACACTCAGCTGCGAACCGATCCAGTGGGAGTTGAAGGTCACTGGTTGATGAAGGTCATCTGCAAAAAGCAGAGATCGAATCCTGTGGCCACCAAACTGAAACGCCATGGCTGTGCCTAGAAATTCTGTCCATGAAAGTAATGAACAGAATCGGTGACAAAGGGCAGCCCTGGCGGAGTCCAACTCTCACTGGAAACTAGTCCGACTTATTGCCGGCAGTGCGAACCAAACTCTGACACCGGTCATACAGGAAACGACCACCACCCCGGTCTGCCAGTCCAGGGGCACCGACCCCAATGTCCAGGTAATGCTGCAGAGTCGTGTCAACCAAGACACGCCCACAGCATCCAGGGCCTTAAGGAACTCCGGGCGGATCTCATCCACCCCTTGCCTTGCCACCAAGGAGGTTTTTGACCACCTCGGTAACCTCAGCCCTAGAGATAGGAGAACCCGCCTCAGAGTTCCCGGGCACTGCTTCCATCTTGGAAGACGTGTCGGTGGGATTGAGGAGGTCTTCAAAGTATTCCCTCCACCGGTCCACAACATCTCGAGTCGAGGGCAGCAGCACACCGTCCCCACCATACCGGTGTTGACTGTGCACTGCTTCCTCCACCTGAGACGGCGGATGGTGGACCAGAATCTCTTTGAAGCCATCCGGAAGTCGTTTTCCATGGTCTCACCGAACTCCTCCCATGTCTGAGTTTTTGCCTCAGTGACTGCCAGAGCAGCAGACCGCTTGGGCTGCCGGTACCTGTCAGCTGCCAACAGAGTCCCATGGGCCTAAACGGCCTTAGAGGACTCTTTCTTCAGCGTGACGGCATCCCTCACTGCTGGTGTCCACCAACGGGTTCTGGGATTGCCAACACGTCAGGCACCGACCACCTTACAGCCACATCGCCGATTAGCCGCATTGACAGTGGAGGCACAAAACATCATCCACTCGGATTCTGTGTCCGCTGCCTCTTTTGGAACTTGGTCAAAGTTCTCCCGCAGTTGGGAGTTGAAACTCCTTCTGAACCAGAATCAGTATGCATATTGGTGGTAATTAATCTTGATTAATTTGAAAAACGGTGATTAATCTGATTAGAATTTTTAATGATATAGCGACCCTGTTTTTGTACAGGGTTGGCAATAGGTTTAAAATGTAATCACCAAGTTAACTCAATTGCACTTAATCGCAGATGGACGTTTTGAATTATAATAAGTATGGTTGTAAATCTCTGTGGTGCAACTATGATAACTACATGAAGTTTTATGTGAAGCAAAATCAATTTTGGAAATATGGGCCATTATTGTATTTTAAAAATAATGTGCATTTGTCTCTTTCTGTTTCTGCTGAGTATTTGTTCTCACTTGTGGCTACATAGTCACCGCTACTTCCCCAAAAAATGGTGGGGAGTGTCAAACAGGACACGTGACCGTAAAGCGCAAATTACAAAAAATAGTGCAGTCAAAGGAAACTTCAGTTTTAAATTATATTCTAGTTGGCTGTCGGAAAAATAATTGCACTGACTGCACAAAAAAAAACAAGTGAGGCTCTGTGATTCATCACATCCAAATGCTAAAGCTGCTGGTTGATAAAAAACACCGTGTCAAAATGCTCAGCCCTATTTAGATGCCAGAATAGATTATGTGGGCCCCATCATAATAAATATATAAAATGTACTAGACCTACAATGCTTTGTGGCAGAGCTATCTGTATAAAATGATATTGATACAGTTTTAATAAGCACAATTTACTTGTTTTAGAAATTACACATTGCATGCCCTTATTTTGAAGATTAATACGTGTGATTTCTTTATGTGCACAGGATGTTTTCCCTGAAGACTTTGGTCCCACTTATGACAAAGCAATCCAGACATTGATGTGGCTGTTTCTGTCCAGACTGGAGAAGCTTCTTCCAAGTCAATCTCTCCATCAGGTAGGTCATCTCCACTTTAGCTGGACAGTCACGTGACAAAATTAGGACAAGCCATGGATTAGTTAATGACATTTATGGCACTCCCTATGGGTTGTGCTGAACATGCTATGGAAGCCATACCAGTTACAGTGGGGGGTCTTGTACAGTGCATTGAGCTGTGTGAGACATTTCAAGTCAGTCCAACTTATGCAGTCAAACTTTGTGGTTTGATAACTATGTGGTATATTCATCCAAACAGTAGCACAGACAACACAGTATGGTTGCATGTTTTGCCATATGTTCACCTTTTCTGTGCAGCATTTCAGGTGTAGTTATAAAATAACATAAACAAGACTGTACTTAATACATGCACAAAACGGTGCAATAGTAACCGTAGTAGCATTTGGGAATAATATTTCTTGTGATCATTATTTCAAATCAAACTGAAGTTGCTGTGTTGTCCTTCTTTTTGTCAGATCGCATCTTGGCTCAGTGATTCTTCTTCAGTTCTGAAAGACTGCTTGGAGTCTTTCACTAAATCTCAGGGGCTCAAAACCGTGTTGGACACTCACAAAGACCTCAGCCAGTTGGAGGATGTCGGTGAGTGCATTGAATGACACATTCATCCATTGTTATAAAAAGAAAAACAGGTCTTAAAAGTATTTTGAAGAGAAAAAAAAGTAGTCCAAATTTTTAACAAGTCATATGTACACTGGTCACTGGGCATCAGTAATGTTACATTGATGATGTTACCTTACACTACATTACCTTAACATAAACTGCATGGAGGCAGCCATTCGGGATGCTAGTTCCAAATGATAGTCCAAACGGTAGTCCCATACCGCAAGGAACTTTCCTAAAACTAATGTGAGTTATTTCTTATTACCACTTATCATGTCTTAGTATGATATAATAATATGAGGGTGCTATTTCATGTCTAGAGGGCTTTAATAATGGTAAAAACTGTATTTAGAAGGTCATAAACTGCTTTTCTATGTTTGAACTATAAAAATATTAATTTATTAATATTGAATCCTACTTTGGGAATTCACTTATGTTTGGGTCTGGAATAGTGGGTCTGTGATAAACAAGGGACCACTATATAGAGTTCATACCAGTGTGCAGGCGCCTGTGTTTTGGATTATCGCAGTGTTAATTAACCCTGTTCTCGTTTGCAGATTCTTGCGAGGTGGATAGTGGCATCTTGTCTGCACTTTGTCTTCCTCCAGCAAAAAGAGTCATGATCGTCAACGAGCAGACAGGAACAGATACAGAGAGTCGCCTTGTTTATACAGTCGGCACAGAAATGGAGATTGAGTCTGAGAACAAAATGAACTTCTCTGAAGAGAACGTGCAAACGCCGTGGTTGGGAATCGGTACTGAGGGGAAACCAGATGTTGTTGCCGACGGTGACGATTGCGAAATGGAAGACCACCATGACCACCTGTCTGAAACTCTGATCATCGGGGAGGACGGCAAGGTGACTGTGCTCGACAGCATTGGAAAGGCGCCAAACAGACGTGGGAGAAAAAAGAAGCGTTTTGTCGACGAAGACTTTCAAATGCCGGCCGGCGCGATGGATCAAGATATTGATTTGCTGAAAAGACCGATGCGAAAGAACCGTGGGCTCAAGATGAAGCGCCTTCTGTCACAGTGGAGGAAATCTGGAAGGACACCTGCCACTGACAGTGGTGACAGCAGCCCTACAAGGTTTTCCCTTGACTCGGCCAAAAGCGATGACCTGGATGAGAGAACTTGCAAAGTGTGTGGCAAGGTGTTGAGTGCCAAATTCATGGAGCGCCACATGACTCAGCACTCGGAAGAGCTGCCGTACTCTTGCACACTGTGTCAAAGAAGTTACAAGAGCTTGCGGTACTTACAGCAACACAAATGTCAAAGCGGGACGCATCAGACAGAAGCCCAGAAAGGCAAAGATGCGACTGGGGAAGAAGAGGAGGAGGACAAGTCATGTATACTCCTCTGTGATCCAGCCAATCAAGAGGTTCCTACAGATAACCCTGATTACTCACTCCCTGAGGGGAAGATGTCCGCCAAAGACCCGGGTGAGAAAAGCCCAGAGGACACTAAAAGTATTCTGGACGGTCCCTACTACTGTCCTCACTGCAGTGTGGAGTTCAAGTGCAAGCAGACGTTCAGGTTTCACTTACGAAACATCTGCTACAATGAGCAACAGGTGGACCCCGACCAACCCGATGACGTCAGGCACTGCTTTCGTTGCAACGAGTGCGATAAGGCTTTCAAGTACAAATCGACATTGGACTCCCACAAACAAACGCACAACCCACTCTACTGCGAGGTGTGCATGAAACTGGTGCGCGACTCGGAGGCGTTGGCCATGCACAAGGAATCGCACACACCCTTCCAATGCAACCACTGCGAGGAAAACTTCCCCGTGTTCAAGTCGCTGCACAAGCACTACATTGACGTCCACAATCCCACCGAGCCTTTCACGTGCACCCACTGCCAGATGACGTTTGCCAGTTTGAAGCGTTTCATCAGACACGAGTGGAAACACACCGGCTACCAACCGTTTCAGTGCCCCCACTGCACAAAAAGATTCCGATCATACTCCGACTTACTGGAGCACCAGAAAAAACACACAAAGGAGTATCCATTCCTCTGCTGGGAGTGCGGCAAGAAATTCCGACACGGCGTCACCCTCACGAGGCACGTAGAACGCGTACATCACTCTGGAGAACCGTTGAGTGAGAAAGCCCTGCCAACGTTTGCGTGTTCACAGTGCGAGAAGAGCTTCACCTCAAGGCGATGCCTTCTGAAACACGATAACTTCCATCACAAAGGCATGCGCTTCCCATGTGAGCATTGCGGAAAGGGTTTCTTTGGCAAAGATGCTCTCGTGAGGCACACTTTGATTCACACCGGCGAAAGGCCTTTCAAGTGTGACGACTGCGACAAGTCTTTCCGATCAGCTGCAGAGCTTAAGATCCATCGCAGATATCACACGGGAGAGAGGCCGTTTAAGTGTGGCGTCTGTGAAAAGGGTTTTGTCCAGTCGTGTTTTCTGACGCTGCACATGCGGACCCACACTGGAGAGAGACCATATGTTTGTGCTGTGTGTAACAAAGCATTTTCGAGTTTACACGGCCTAAAAAGACATCGCAGGCTTGTCCATGCATAGTTCCACATACGGACGTTGTACAAAGCTGTTGCCATGAGAGTTTAAAAAATCTTTCTCATGAACACTTGACAAGTGCAGAAGCAAAGAAGTGACCATTGGCAGATGTTAAATGCTTATAATAATGTAACTGTATTTTTACAGAAATGTTTGCTGTAGCTATACATAAGGGTAGTATGTACAAATGATAAAACGGTGACTTTGGGAATAAATGTTCTTTCTTCAACAAATTAATCTTGATTTCAAGTGTCTAGTTACTTGGGAATGGATTATGGGTTTATGTATGGGTTATGGACAGTAACCTCCAAACCACAAGCCTGAAGCACTTCAACACTTCAAATCAAGGTTTTTTATCCCAATTTTTTTTCCAAATTTGGTAATCCCATGATCTCAAAATGAACCGCAAGTTGTTCAGCCCCTGATTGGGTTTGTAGCTTCATCATTCTGCGACCAATCAACTCCTCGTTTTTTCCAACATTTCCGATCTTATGACAAAGAGGAGAAATGTTGGAACTGAGCCAACAATGGACAGCTCTCCAGTAGGGGGGGGGGTGATGCTGCAAATATTGCTGTCATTCTGATACCAAATAAATACAGGACCAGTATTGGCAGAGTACTGCTCTCCCATCAATGATATACAAAATTCCATTCATCTCCTATACCGCTTATCCTCACTGAGTCAGCAGGTTAGAGGCCGGGTACACCCTGAGCTGATCACCAGCAAATCGCAGGGCAACATGCTAACTAGGCAGCCCCACAAAATAAAATTGAATGTCTCTCTTTTTACCGTTGTCATTAATTAGTATGATGCAATGGTTCACCCAATTTACATAAACCAATTACAGATTCAAAAACATCTAGTTTAAATACCCATATCACAAAATGAAAATATTGTAAATAAGTGAAGTAATAAATTGAACAGTATCAAACAATTTAAATTACCCCGCATTTGGCACACTAACTATACAAGCCACATTTACGTTATGCATTTTACAAATTATGCACTGTACAAATGATACAGCATATAAAAATGATGGCTGCCTGGAGACTTGTAAGCATTTGTAGATGTCATAATTGGTCATTTCTTTACAGTTGAATTAATGTGAGCTTTTCCATTTTAAGACCTAACAGTCATAAACAGATAAAACAATACAGTGGAATTGTGGGTAGCGTCATGAATTTGTTCCAGACGGTCCGACTCTAACCAAAGCGGGACGCTAACCCAATCAATTTTTCCAGATCAGTACTGTACAATAGTGTTGAAAAATAATAGCAGCCCAATGTGACTTTTTTATTGCTACATGGCAAACATGTTACCAGTAGATTCTCAGAAAAAAACCCATTTATGATATGCACACTCTGTGCAACTGGGCAATTAGTTGAAAGGGTGTGTTTCAAAAATAGCAGTGTAGCATTCAATCAATGATCAATTTTGTAAAAAAAAAAAACAGGTGTGAATCAGGTGCCCCCCTATTTAAGGATGAAACCAGCCCTTGTTGAACATGCATTTCTCTTTGAAAGCCTGAGGAAAACGGGTCGTTTAAGACATTGTTCAGGATAACAGTATACTTTGATTAAAATGGTAATTGGAGAGGGGAAAACCTATGAAGAGGTGCAAAAAGTTTTGGCTGTTCAGCTAAAATGATCTCCCAATACCTTGAAATGGAGAGCAAAACCAGAGACACGTGGCAGAAAATGGAAGACAACTATCAAAATGGATCCAAGTATAACCAAATCTCAGCCAATGATCAGCTCCAGGATGATCAAAGACAGTCTGGAGTTACCTGTAAGTACTGTGACAGAAGTCTGTGTGAAGCTAATCTATTTGCAAGAATCCCCCATAAAGTCCTTTGTAAAAAAAAAATTAAAAAAAGGCATGCGCAGAATAGGTTACAATTTGCCAAAGAACACATCAACTGGCCTAAAGAGAAACAGGAACATTTTGTGGACCGATGAGAGTAAAACTGTTCTTTTTGGGTCCAAGGGCCGCAGACAGTTTGGGGACGACTCTGAATTCAAGCCACAGTACACAGTGAAGCATGGTGGTGCGAGCATCGTGATATCGGCATGTTTCTCCTACTATGGTATTTATCACATACCAGACATCATGGATCAGTTTGCATTTGTCAAAATAATTGAAAAGGTCATGGTGCCTTATGCTGAAGAGGACGTGCCCTTGAAATGGAAACACAAAATTGGTCCGAGTATGGCAGACAAGTGGAGACTCGGCTGCAGGAGATCATCCACCTTCTCGCAGTAGACCTCCAAAATCTTGTCTCTTTTAATGCACCGTACACAGTATAGGACTCATACAATAACATCCCTGGATCAGGACAGACAAGTGGGGACTCGGTTGCAGGAGATCGTCCATCTCCCAGCAACTGACCTCCAAAATCTTGTCTTTTTAATGCACAGCATAGGACACTTGGCCAGGAGCGTTGCTGTTGCTAGAGCGCAGTCCCTCTCTGGCATCAGTTCCACTAAGTCCTTGGCTTCTCTTCATGCGGGACACATGTTATCCATACTAAATATTATTACCATCAACACTGATTACTATTATATGTTTTAATGAAATACTGTATCTCTTGTATGCATAAAAAATGTATGTGTGTGTATATATACAGCATATGTATGCAAGGGTATGTGTATATATATACTGTATATTCACTGTACTGTATAGTAAACCCAGGAATTATCTTTAGTACGTGTTATGTTGATATGTGATGATGGTAATAATAATGAATAATGTCACAAGCTGTACAACACATGAATAATAGTGTATATTGTACATGTGTGTTTGTAGGTGTGATATCTTGTTCATGTATTACTGCATATTGTATTAATATAACAGGCTTTAGTATTATGAATAAGAGTGTGGGAGTAAATAAGCTTGTCTTCTTCCCACTCCCCTTCGAGCCAAATTGTTCCTGGTTATAGGTTCATTATGTTCTGTCCGGTGTATTTTGGGTGGCTGGAAATAAACAAACACTAGTACATTAGCAAAGTCTTGTTATGTTCTTATGTGATGGAGGGGCCAGCCCAATCCCCGACCTTAAGCCAATGGAGAACTTGTGGGGTGACATCAAAAATGCTGTTTCTGAAGCAAAACCCAGAAATGTCAATGAATTGCGGAATGTTGTTCAAGAATTGCCATTGACTGGCGACCAGGCCAGTGTGTACCCCGCCTCTCGCCCAAAGTCCGCTGGGATAGGCTCCAGCGTCCCCGTGAGCCTAATGAGGATAAGCGGTATAGAAAATGAATGTTCAAGAATCTTGGAGTGGAATAACCGCTGAAAGGTGCCACAAGGTGGTGGAGTCCATGCCACGCAGATGTGAAGCAGTTCTAAAAAAACTCAATATTAGTTTAGTCATTCACACGATTGCCAAATCCTAGAAACAAAAAAGGCTGTACAAAATAGTTTGGAGTTTGTAAAGTCAACGGCAGACACTATTTTGTTAACACCCTTACAACGAATTGCCCAATTGCACAGCCTTGAGAGCGTGCACATCGTGCACGTCGGGTCTTGACTGTTTCCTGAGAATCTACTGCACCCACTGGTAACGTGTTTGCCATGTAGCAATAAAAATATACTAAGCAGCGATTCTCCTGGTTAGTCACGTTGGACTGCTGGATTTCTGGAACATTAATTCAAGCCAAAAATGACATACAGAAAAAAAATGGAAACACATGGATATGAGTTAAGGTTACTTTTGCCTACAATGGAGAATCTGATCCTGGCGTGTCTGAGAACAAGAAGGTGGTGGTGGTGTTCCCACTGCCACATGGCGTCTTTGGGGACTGTCACGTCTTCAATGGAGGTAAGTAACCTTAAATGTTCTTGTGTGCCTTCATCATGTATATGCATTTAGAATTGCTTTATTCATGTAAAACTCTAATTGTAGAACTTTACGGCACAGGCAGGTGACCTAACGTAGCCGAAGTCTGATCCCAGTTGCTATTTGTTTAGCGAGCTACTGGATGCTAACAAGGTGGGACGGTTTTGTCCATCCATCCATTTTCTTCTGCTTGTCCGCGGTCCGGTCGCGGTTGCAGCAGCCTGAACAGGCAATTGCAGACTTCCCTCCCCGTTTAGGGATTAAAAACAAATACATTAAGAACAGGTTTGGAGTCAGGCAGTGTAATAACAACACCGCACGTGCGCGCTATTGTACGCTAACTGCAGAATGCACGCAAACCGAGGCAGTTTCGTTGCGTAACGAACGTTAACCGAAAAACGCGCGCACTAAAGTTCCACTGTAGTTTATTTTCCTCGAGTTTTGGCGCCCCCTGGAGGCCGTGGCGCACTTAGCATCTGTCTGGATTGACTAAATAGGGCTCCGCCATTGGTGATAGAAATACTGATACTTTATACTTGAAAAATGTGTTTTGCCCTTTAACTGAATGATCATTTGTGATTGTAAAGGGGACCAAAAGCAAGCTATTATAATAATGTATTTGAATTGAAATAGGTGTTTCACGTGCGTGTATGGCGAGGAAAAGCCGTGCTATTGTATTAGCAAGGGGCTGGTTTCCATTCAGGCGATGATCCAAATGTTGTTTTGGTCAGTCATGAGCGTAACAAATAACACGTGGAACGTAAAAGTGCAAAGGCAACTGCCATTGATTTGACACGCAGGCAACAGGAACCAGTACGTTGTACGGGTCCTTCCACACAGCAGCGCACGGGGGAGGGGGGGAATGATGACGTTAGCCAGCCGGTCAGCTAGCTAGCTGATCAAACGGCAGTTGTTTGGCAATTCCCTGACAACTTCACCGGGCCTGGCTCGCTCTTGGGACAAACAATGAACTCTCTGCTGTCTAATCCCCAAGGAAACGGGCTCCTGTACGCCGGATTCAACCAGGACCACGGTGAGACGAGACTCTGGCGTGCAAACAGCTCCGCGGATGCTAAGCTAACCGTGCTAACGCGACGCGTTGCCAAGACCGTGACATGTCACGTACACGGTGGCAAAACCGCCCCAACAGCCACCAGCGGAGCCTTTGAACTCGCACCGCCAACCGTCATCTCGCTGGTAGCTAGCCACGGCTAACGTCTACCGGCTAGCTCATTTCAGGTGCGGTTTGGGCGGCGAGACATTAAACCCGAGCCTAACATTAAGCTCGAGGCGCTGGCAGAAGCTGTTAGCCTTTAGCGCACGCGACGTCGCGCTCGCCTCGCCGTGTGACCGCGGCTAGCTAGCCGTTAGCCTGGCCAAGTCGGACATGTTTCCGAAGCCCCGGTTAGCATGTAGCCCTACGGCGTTAAACATCAGCATTGCGTAAAGGGCGCGTGCTCCCAAACACAGTGTCTACGTTTGCATTAGCCGTTAACACCTGCCCCGGGTTGCGTCGTCATCGTTCATTTTTCCGGAATCCTCTTTCCACCTGTCTACAGTGAGTACGGTAATGCTAGCCCGATCCCTTTGTAGCTGGAGCATAGACATGTTTTTAGAGCCCTCTCGACAAGAGGTAACACCCCTATAGTCACCTACACAGTCACATTACCCATTATATAGTCCGAGGAAATAGGACATTTAAGACTAAAGGCTCGCGTGCGACATCTGGGATTTACCCATTATATAGTCCGAGGAAATAGGACATTTAAGACTAAAGGCTCGCGTGCGACATCCGGGATTGTGAGTTGAAGTTTAACTGGAATACGGCCACAACAGTAGCCCTTGTTGTGATGACGATAATTGCATGTTATATGCGCGCCTGTGTTAATTCAAAGCATTAATAAAAGCCTGTTAATCAAGTCGTGTGTGTGTGCAACCGGTGACACCTAGTCGCCAGTGTGGACTACAGTTCATAAATGTCTTTTAATGCTTTAGGCCCTAGGTTCCCAGAGTGGTGTATGTGTACTTGCAGGGTTCCACCAAATGTAGTAGTGGGTAAGTGAATACAAATGGAAAAACAATTGTGGCCTAGCACTCGCAATTACGAGTGCGTCTGAACACCTCACGGTGCAAGGAGAGCAGAGTTACAGTGTAAAACGGATAAGTTAATCTACCAAAGCACCATCATGTAGTCCATCAGACCCCAAAAATACACTTTGTTCCTATGCACAATGTGGATTTCAGAAATAAAACGGTTCATTTTCTAGAAAGAGTGGGAATTTCCTGGAAAGGGAGGCTTTATCATTGCTTATATCTATGTTTGTACTTCTGATGCTCCTTTATGATTGGTGTGAAACGTTCCCCCTCAAACTGGTCTAAATTAATATGCTGAGTGGACAAATGAAGTGAAATGTCAGAGTCAAGCCTTTACAACGAAAGGATGCCAACATCAGACTGGAATTAAAGATAATGTAGGATGATTGCTTGTCGATTTATCAGTGTTTATGTGAAGTTTTATCAAAATGTGACCATGCAAAATACACATTCTTGTCCAGGAATTATAATGTTAAATAAACAATTATGTTCAATATTTCAAGTTAATCAAGATAAAAATATGTGTGTTTAAGTGTGCAGGAGTATACGTGACTATAAAAAGTTTGGGAACCACGGTATTTGTCTTTTAGGTTATTTAAGCATTTTCAAGCATTAAAATGTCTTAAGTTAGGTGAAGAGTATGTACAAATATGCATATTGTTTTACTAATGAAATAATAAACCATGACACAGCGACCATTTATTCATTTTTTAAATGAGGGTGCAATATTTGATGTGAGAAGCGGTAAGGGAAGACTGTACTCACAATTGATGTGAATGTGTGCCTCTCTGCAGGGTGCTTTGCCTGTGGAATGGAGAATGGTTTTCGGGTTTACAACACGGATCCTCTTAAAGAGAAGGAAAAACAAGGTACGGTTTATTCCTGCATAATTGCGAATCAGCATTGCAGATTTTGTGTCACAAACTTTTTCCACCGAGAGATCCACCGCATAATGAATGTAGGGGGCCACTTTGATATTTATAATTTTTCTAAAAGGCTAAAAAAAAAAATATAAAAATATAAAAAAACAAATATATAAAAAAAAAAAAATAAAATATTTATATTAAAACAATAAAAATTTTAAAATGTATATATTATATAAAAAAAACAAAAACAAATATAAAAAGAGACAAAAAAAGCATCCTGAAGTGCTGTGCATGCTTTCACACCTCGCCCTGCAAGCCGGGCTTGTGGAGCTGCTTTTACAAAAAATACTTCACGTTTTGCGAGCACTTGTAGTTGATTACTGAGTAAGTGTATGATGCAAGAAACACTTCTTGTCTACCAAAGGCTCTGTACTGAAAAACTGCAATGTGAATATATGTACCGTTGTGCCACTAGTAGAAAGCCTTGCACCTATTTAACTTGCATTGGATTGGTTTTAGCGTGTTTAATGTACAAAATGTATCACCGTCACCCCCTTCACTTTTATTTTTCTGTGTGTGGCCCCGAAAGTGTAATTCCAACCTAAATTGTGCATGCACAAAAGAAACATGTTTTCAGTAAGGAGGGTTTGTGCTAATGACTGTAGATGCATGAACACTTTGTTGGCACGCATTCAGTGGGGAGAAAAAGAAGAACTGTTCCCTCATGTTAGGCTTTAAATCTGTTGCTCAGCACAACATTTTCCAGGGTTACTTGTGAAAGTATGCTTTGCTGTCAGCACGGGGCTTTTTCGTGCCGATGACTGACGCCAGTTCCTGTGCGCTGGAGGCATGTAATTGTTTGTCAGAGCCAGAGGCACATGAATAAGTCATCTCAGGAAACATTATTTTATTCTGGAAACACTGCCATTTGTGTCAACAGTACATTATTGCCACACTGATGTACTTGGCATTGATGTCCACTTTCAGAGTTCTTGGAGGGCGGGGTCGGCCACGTGGAGATGCTCTTTCGGTGTAACTATCTCGCTCTAGTAGGAGGGGGGAAGAAACCCAAGTACCCAACCAATAAAGGTATGCTTTTTGTGTCAGAACCCTCCAATGTGACAAATTATTGCTTATGTTTTGTTTCAAATTGTGAGTGCTCTCCTTCTGTTTGACATCCATGTAGTGATGATCTGGGATGACCTTAAGAAGAAGACGGTCATTGAGATTGAGTTTTCCACAGAGGTCAAAGCAGTGAAGCTTCGGCGTGACAGGTAATCCCACCAGTTGTGAACACGTTGCGTTATGATAGAGCATGTGAACCATATGAAGCATAAAACCTTAACTGGTTTTACCCGCAGTGTTTTAAATAACACTCTTGACTGTCAGACTGCTGGAAAATGAAGTGGATCTACATGAAACAATCAATGTCAAGGTTACCACTCAATGCTAGGCTGTACAGTGCGACATACAAAATAAATGAAATTTTAATGTACAGTTTGCACTGTTTAAGCGCCAAAATTGCACCAAGCAACATTGCTGAATTTAACAAGCCATTTCTGAAACTATGGTGTCTCGCGTAGTCCATCTTTTACACCAGGAAATGGCGGACATCTGTAACTTGAATCCTAGCAACGTTTGTGGGCATGGATTTATAGTACCACCGTGCGGCAGCGAGTCAGTCCACCAACAGCATATACTCGCGCCGACGCTTTGCTTAACCGAGCTGGGGGAGGAGGCAGGTGACGTGGTGAGTTGTCAAAACACTGCTAATGGTGAGGGGCATAGCGGGAATGTAAAAAAACAAAAAAAAACCCCACAGGAATAGCGGCATACCCAGTAGCATCCGTGGCGGACTCCTCCAGCAAAAAAAAAAAAAAAAGCTCTGCTAGTAGATACATATGACTTGAGAATACTATGACCTGGATGACTGATAATATTCACAGGGATAGTAGATAGATACTTCATATCTATCAATGTAATAATAGTGGTGTATAAGGGTGTAACGATTCGTTTTGACAACAATTCGATTCAAGGACGATATTGGTTCATTTAGAACTATACAATCCGTAACCCTAAATCTATTCAGTAACTTTTTAGCCTAAAATTCAAGCAGTCTGATGGTGAAATAAATAGCTGGATACTGGACGGTGACGGTGAAGTTTCCTAAATTAAATTAAATTAAGAGAATCAGATATACATTAATTATGGATATAAACAAACAAGTAAACAACAATTCATGGCAAGTGCATTCATGTTTTATTTGAAGTACTATACCTTATTTACTTCTCTAACCAAATTAAAGAAGTTATTTTGCATCACCGGATTAGAATGAAATGTCATGTGCAGATAGATATGTGAATGAATGAATATTTTACATACTGTAACGTTTGCACAGACGCTGTTAAAGCTACAAGGAGGTGTTAAAATAACACGCTTATCATTGCAAGAAAAAATGGCACACACGCCAGAACAACAGTGGCTCCCAAACAACAAGCCCCCATTCAACCAGAACACAAACATGCACAAACTTAACGCTCGCTACGTCCCTTTTATTTTGTCCTGGCGCTCACATCCATGAGTTTGGAAGGCTTCAAGTTGGACTTAACTTTGGATGTGGTCCAACGCTCAGCATGAATCCCATACCAAATTGAAGAGGAAGAAGTCATCTAGCTAACAAGCATGTATACCAATGAAAATATACCCCATATCCTATGAAAAATTGCTATTTTAGGACGTCCACATGGACTTTTCTAACGGAGCGTGCGCCCTCAGCCTCACCTGACGTCATCTGTGTCCCAGTCAACAGGCATGACTAATTGACTTACGACAAATCAAACTCTTACAAGGGTAACGTTTAACGTCTTATTAAAATGGCAAAAAAAACCCCCACATCCATATAAAACCTGAAGGGCTTAAATCCAAAGCTTTATTTCATAGTATCGATTAAATTGATTGATTACCTTTTAAATGATTGTTAGATTGATATATGTTGTCTAGAATGGCAATTTGGCGAACACAGATTAATGTAGTTGGATCATAGGAATATAAATCGATAAATCGATCTAGTGAATGAATTGTCACACCCTTTGTGGTATATAATAGTGATTGACGAGCAGTAAATGACGATGATGATGGCTAGGTTTGCTTGAGACATGAAGTGTATCAGACATTTTGATGAGCTGGTAATGTGGAGACGGAAGATCTGAGAAATTCTGGTGCCTGGTGACGTCATAATATGCCCATTAGACAAGTAAATGTACATCCATCACAAACTTTGGTTGCTACTGAGGATTTTTCAAATTTCCAGTATGCCTTTCCTAACCATTTTCAAGCTGCAACCTTTTGAAATTGTAACGTAAAAACTTTCTTTTTTCCTTTGTTGACTGGAGAAGATGTACAAGGCAAGGGCTCTGCTGAGGATACTATAAACTACAACTATTTTGGTGCTTTTCTGAATACATTTCATGAACACAAGATCGCAACTGGTTGCTCATTCCCTCAACCTTAGATCGGCGAGAGGTACAGATTCCTTGAAATCAATGAGTTACATTGGCTGAAAGCTGCTAATTACTGAAGTTTAAAGCAGTTGCCTAGGAACAATGCCAAACAAAAGAAAAAATAAAAGAAAGTGAGCCTCTATTGGAATTGTAAAGAATGCTGGACCTGGATGCATGGACTCAAAATCACAAGCATCAGTCTTGTTGCCAAATGTGGATGGGGAGGGGGACGACTACAGCCATCAGTTGAGTACATCAGAAATACAAGAAGAAGAGAAAAATATATGGAAGTCCTGGATACAAGACTTTAAGAAGTTAAGACAGACAGAAATGGAGATCCAGAGGCAGGAGATCCTGGAGTGTACTGCAGCACAACCAGACATGAAGCATTTGCAGATTCAACATGTACAATCGCAGAATGACCGTCTCATCAAAAAGATCCAAGGGGTTCATGGTGATGTCATAAACCTTATGGAGGAAAATAGAGCACTGAGCAAAGAAACTAAAGCTCTAAAAGAAGAACTGGAGAAGTTGCAAGATAAAAATGTTGCGTTGTGTGCTGTTCTTAAAGAAGTGAAATCCCAATGGCAGANTTTTCTTTCAATAGTGGCTTTATATTATCCTGCAAAGCCTTGATATCAGTGTGTAGTGCTTTATTATCTGCCATAGGGTTTTCACCTCTTTAAGAGCAGCACACAACGCAACATTTTTATCTTGCAACTTCTCCAGTTCTTCTTTTAGAGCTTTAGTTTCTTTGCTCAGGGCTTTATTTTCCTCCTTAAGGATTATGACATCACCATGGACCCCTTGGATCTTTTTGATGAGACGGTCATTCTGCGATTGTACACGTTGAATCTGCAAATGTTTCATGTCTGGTTGTGCTGCGGTAAACTCCAGTATCTCCTGCCTCTGGATCTCCATTTCTGTCTTTAACTTCTTAAAGTCTTCCATATATTTTCCTCTTCTTCTTGTATTTCTGATGTACTCAACTGATGGCTGTAGTCGTCCCCCTCCCCATCCACATTTGGTACCAAGACTGATGCTTGTGATTTTGACTCCATGTATCCAGGGCCAGCATCCTTTACAATTCTAATAGAGGCTCACTTTCTTTGATTTGTTCTTTTGTTTGGCATTGTTGCTAGGCAACTGCTTTAAACTTTAGTAAATTAGCAGCTTTCAGCCCATGTAACTCGTTGATTTCAAGGAATCTGTACCTCTCGCCGATCTAAGGTTGAGGGAATGAGCAACCAGTTGCGATCTTGTGTTCATGAAATGTATTCAGAAAAGCACCAAAATAGTTGTAGTTTATAGTATCCTCAGCAGAGCCCTTGCCTTGTACATCCTCTCCAGTCAACCAAGGGAAAAATAAACATCAAGCTACATGGAGGTCCAGGAGAAGCAGGAGTGCTGCTTGTCAAAGATATCAACGATCTGGATACTACTAAACATCATACAATCATGACAATAAGGATAATAGACGATACAACGCATAAAAACAGTAAGATTACATACAATAATACGAACATTGATATTAACGTTGAAAGGGCACGCTCAACAAAGTATTAAAATCAGGAACTCATGTACTTCCATTTAATCCCAATCACAGTACAACACCAAGACAGCAAGATGTTGATCCGGAAATCAACAGGGGAAGAGGGAAAGAAAGAGGAGGAAGAAAAAGAAAAAAAAAGAGAAATACGATATATGTATGTATGTATGTATACATATGAACGTATGTGTGTATGCATGTATATACACAGTATGTATGAGTGTATTAATAAATCATGTGAGAAGGGGGTAGGATTAAATAAGATCTGCTTCTTCCTACTCCTTTTCAGGCATGTAGAGCTGAGGAATGTAACACGAATAAATCTTTGTACAATGTATGCATGTTCCAAACTAATTCAACCAAACAAACCAAAACTAATAAAAGCACCGGTGCCTAAAGGTTTAAGAAGGTTATATGTAGAGCTTCAAAAGAAGAAATGGGAGTGAGACAAAAGTTTTTTTTAGTAAGTGATTTATTGCAGACAAGCATTGCAGTGAAATAGGCTGTTCATCAGCTGATCAAAAGTTTGACTAGGGGTTGTCACAAGATCTCGCAAGAATTCTAATATAATTTGGTAATGTTGTGGGCATTGGGACTGGCACGATAATAAATACATGATTAGTTGCATTTTAAATGAAAATGAAGTGGATATTACAGCCAGCCTTAATATATTGCCTTGTACATGCGTGTCTGCTTTCCTCGTCTTAACTCCAAACAGGTAGGAAGAGGTTTGGTCTTCAATTTTGATCAGCTGAGGAACAGCCTATTTCACTTTAATGCAATAAATTGCTTACTCTCATTTCTTTTTCATTTTGAAGCTCTACTCGGAACCTTGTACGTTTTTGATGATGCAAACCAATAAGCTGAGGTTTTTACTTGTTCGCACGCAGACGGGGTTGTCTGTAGCAGACTTGGAATGTTATCAGGGTTGAAGAATAATGCAAAACACCAGCCATCAGGATTTCTCATGTTTTATTTTCAATGTAAAAGGGGCAAGGAGGGTACGCTTAGCGCATGCACACACAGCAGCAGTACACATTTTGCAGAGAAACACAGCTGTCCCTCTGTGTATGCCACCCCAGGCTAACAACACATTATATTTACTTGCATTGTTAATACGCAAGCTTTCATTCTTACTCTGCTATACTTGCATAATTGTTTCATTATGCAAATTAGATGCATGCATCATCAAGCGCCGCCCACCAGAATCCACTGCCACAATTACAACTATGCACAACATTAAATTGAGCATTTAGTGATATTTTGGACTTTTCGATTGGCTCTTAGGAAGTTATTTTTGATGCATCAAACTGTTTTTGACTCTATCTTTAATGCCTTTTTTGTTGCACAGAATTGTGGTGGTGCTGGACTCTATGATCAAAGTGTTCACCTTTACCCACAATCCCCACCAGCTGCACGTGTTTGAGACCTGCTACAACCCCAAAGGTCAGTCAGTAAATTTCACACCATATCATGTCTAGTACGGGGCTCTCCAGAGTGCGGCCTAGGGGCCATTTGCCATAGCTCTCTTTTAAAAGCCCATTAGGGCCACAAGGAGAAGAAGAGGAAATCTTCAGGGAAGTTGTTGTAATGTTACAAGATACAATTATTATCCAGCAAATGTTGTTATTGTGACAGTCCTTAATAGTAATGACAATCACCACAGTATAACATTCATTCATTTTCTATACCACTTATCCTCATTAGGGTGGCGGGTATGCCGGAGCCTATCCCTGCTGACTTATGGTGGGAGGCGGGGTACACCCTGGACTGGTCGCCAGTCAATCGCAGGGCACAAATAGACAAACAAATATTCACACTCACATTCATACCTATGGACAATTTAGAGTCACCAATTAACCTAACATGCATGTTTTTGGAATGTGGGAGGAAACCGGAGTACCCGGAGAAAACCCACACACGCACACACGGGGAGAACATGCAAACTCCACACAGAGATGCCCAATAGAGATTCGAACCCGGGACCTCCTGACTGTGAGGGCAGCGTGCTACCCACTCAACCACCGTGCAGCCCCGATAGCATAACAATGAAAACTTATCACCAACTCATGGCTGCGTTTACAATAGGTCATCGTTTCAACAAACGTTTCAGTTTGTAGTGGTATCAAGTATCGATATTTTGATTTGAGAATCTATTTTAGAGCCTGAAGAGCTGGTTGTAGAACTATTCATATTTTAGTATTGATCTATAATTACCACAATCTTAGAAAAAAGGCATTTGACTGTGGCACTAATGCTGACGGTCAACGGTGAATGTTTGCCCGCGGTCACTCTGCTACCAAAATCCAAAACACCTGCTGGGAGTGCAAGTGTGCTCTGGTAATAAGCAGACAGCACACCCCACAACACATGCCCCTCAGGGAATCAACACGACGAGGAAATGAGTTTGTGACCCAAAAAAAAACATGGTTCTGTCTGTTGTGGGTCCACCTCCATGTGCCTCTACAGCGGCTACTAGCAGTGGTATGCGTCTCCTGCAGGTCCACTGGGTTGTCGGAGAAGGCATTTCTTTCTCTAAGCTACCATAATCCACACTGCTTACCTAAATGGACGTTTTGAGGATGGATTTTAAGAAAGTTGACTGCAGAACCTGGCTCTTTGCATTGACGACATGTCTGTATTTATAAATCATTGCCGACTTTAAACACATTTTTTTTCTGGTTAATATAGGAATATTGTGTACATGTAAACATAGTGAATTACTGCAACCACAAAACATTTCTTGCTCAAATCCCCCTCTTTCCACAGGACTGTGTGTGCTGTGTCCCAACAGCAACAACTCTCTTCTGGCCTTTCCTGGGACTCACTCAGGCCATGTTCAAATAGTAGACCTGGCAAACACAGAGAAGCCCCCAGTTGACATCCCGGCGCACGAAGGCTCCCTGTGCTGCATTGCACTGAACCTCCAGGGGACCAGAATAGCTACTGCATCAGAGAAAGTAGGCCTGAGGCTGCATGGAGTGTTTCTTTTTGATTGTCATCGGCACAGTGACCTAATGTGTGTTGTCGTCCACAGGGGACCCTTATCAGAATTTTTGATACATCAGCGGGTCAGCTCATACAGGAGCTGAGACGAGGCTCTCAAACAGCAAACATTTACTGGTGAGCTTGGTACAAGGCAAAAGTCTAAATAATAAGAAACGATGAATGTCCTGTCTATTGTAACATGATTTTTATGATGGAGTCCACATGTGATATAATTTAATATTATTTTTTTGTTGCACATGCATGTCCATGTTAGGGATCAATATTGTAGCAAAAATGTCTTTGTTTTTGGTGAAAATCATTTCAATGTAACGCCACACAAACGACCGCATTACCAAATGTTCACTTGAATGGAACTAAAGCACGGACAGAAAAGGGCAAACGTAAAACAATATCCATAACCACTGCTAGACAATGAGATGTTATTTTTGCACCTTTTACTTTTCCTGTCCAGTCAATTTTGGCAGTAAGGTTTCATATTTTACAAGGTACATATTTTTAAGGTACATATTGTGCATTTCCAAGTATAAAAATGAAACACAGTGTATACCTTTAAGACCACTAGTGGACTTGTGAATTCTACATTGATTACTAGGTGTCAGTAATTGTTCGGTGAGACAAGTACCAAGCTTTTATTGCCGGTTTAAATGATCTCACAACAGGCACAATACTAACAACATAATACTCCTCATAATAATACCCTGAACTGTGATGTCACTTCCTGTTCTGCTTTTCGGCAAGGTAAACTGTCGTAAATGTCTTATTTTCTCTTATATGTCTACTATATTGGTTAATATGAGTATAGATGACTATATGGTGTTCTAATGGCCCTAATAAGGTTAAAAAGCATATTTACGTTTTCTATGTCATAATTATGAAAATCCTACTTTGTGGAAATTTACTTACTACGGCTCGCTCGAGAACCAATCGTGATAAACTAGGGATTACTATGATACTTGAACTGCTCAGAGTGGCTATTAGTTTCAAGCTAGTCTATTTAATGACTGACACTTGGCTGGCTTTTGTAATTTTCCCCTTGAAGTTCTTGTGGTTTGAATTGTCTTTTGGTTTCCTCCAATTTGTTTTGCTGAGCTCGGCTGACGTTGGTTTCATCAAGTTAGATATAGAATACTATAGAATGGGTATGTTGACATGACTACCGGTTTTGTAACTCCCGGTACCAATGTACTTTGGGCATGAGGTCTGTTCAACAAATCGAGTCAAATCGACTATCAACCTTTTGGAATAGCCATTCTGATGAGTCATCAGTAGCGGGATTTCCATGTATCCCTTCTGCTTTTGGGTCGAAGGAAGTTCAGTCCCGGCTGGGTACTTAAGGCTTAGCAACAAACAACTTTGTTGGGACAAAAAATATGTTGTTTTAATTCAAAATTCCAACTCATCCCTAACAAGCGTGTTTACTGGATAAATTACTCATCTTATTCTCTCTCTTCCCTTGTCAATCTTTCTTGTTCAAAGCATCAATTTCAACCAAGACGCGTCCCTCATTTGTGTGTCCAGTGACCATGGCACCGTGCACATCTTCGCCGCCGAAGACGCAAAGAGGAACAAGCAGTCTAGGTCTGTTCCTTCTCAACCTTTTTTCTCTCGTCTTAATCATGTCAAGTACGGAGGCAATAACCCTGATTTATACCCTGCCACTTGTGTCATAATTACTTTCTTTGATCCATTATCCCTGTCATTGATTATTCAAACAGGTTCATTAAAAGCAACACAACAGAGAATCTAATTTTATACATAATATATTATAATAATGCAGCATCAGACAATTATGCTTGCCGTTTCCTTAACATTATTGATATTTCAATTTTTGATGCTCTGTCTTTTTTTGTTGTTGTTAAACTATATTTTCAGAATGTGCCTTGGGCCAATTGATAGAGAAATAAACACAACACAAAAAACATACAGAGTATCAGCAAACTTTGAAGTAAAGATTGGAAATAAACCCCACCAAAAATACTTTTTCATTGTATCACATTTATTTCACATTGTTATATCATAAAACTATCTGATCTTAATGGACCTCTGGCAAAACCCCCTCCCCCTGGAGGCCAAGTTAAGGAATCTATGCTTTAAACAAATAGTTGGGGCTTTTTTTAGAATTAAATGATTGAAAAGAATAACAATGTTTTCCAGAATGTTCTCTACAGTACTTCGACAGGAAGATTAAGCAATATCCTGAAAGCCTAACAGTGCAGACTTTGGCCCAAAAAGCAACAACCGATGTTGACTTGATTCTAGCACAACTTAAACGTACCCTTTTCAGGAGTCCAACACTAAACTATTGGCACATAAGTATGTATAATAACTACAGTAAAGTGATCATTTGGAATTCTTTGATTGACAGCATTCTTATTACCCTTAATACATTGGTTCTCGATTATTTACCCTTGAAATACTATTGATAACTTTCTAATATTTCTTTATTTGTGCAAACCACTATATTGATTCCTTCTACTTGCATCATCCACGCATGAATATCGTCACCCTCTTTGTGTTTTCTTTTTGGGAAAACAGGAAAAAAACGACTCAGAGGACCTGGCCATTAGGGCTAAATTGAAAAGGACCTGGCCATTAGGGCTAAATTGAAAAGGACCTGGCCATTAGGGCTAAATTGAAAAGGCCACAAATAATGCACAATTAGATCCATTGAGTTTCATGATTCCATCATGTTTGACCAATCGATAAAAAATAAAATGGCCTAATTCACCCTCGTGAGATATTGTCCTATAGGGCATAAAGAGCATGATCGGCTTTACCAGAGATGGCCAGCATTATCAGGACTTGATTTAGGCCAAAAATGAATTTTTGTCCAAAAATGACTCATGCAATTTATTTTAATAGAGTGACGATATAGAAATTGGAATACAGTAGTGTTCAAAATAATAGCAGCACAATGTGACTAACTGGATTAAGTACTGTTATTAGTATATTTTTATTGCTACATTGCAAATAAATTACCAGTAGGTGCAGTAGAGTCTCAGAAAACAAGACCCAGTATTCATAATATGCACGCTCTTAGGCTGTGCAGTTGGGCAATTAGTTGAAGTGATCTTCAGAGCCTTAAAATGGAGTGCAAAACCAGAAACGTGGCAGAAAACGGAAGAGAACTCTCAAAATGGATCGAAGAATAACCAGAATGTCAAAGGCTCAGCCAATGATCAGATCAAAGACATTCTGGAATTACCTTAAAGTACTGTGACAGATGTCTGTATGAAGCTAATCTATTTGCAAGAATCCCCCGCAAAGTCCCTCTGTGTAAAAATTTTTTAAAAAGGCATGCACAGAAGAGGTTACAATTTGCAAAAGAACACATCAACTGGCCTAAAGCACACAAAACTTCTCAGCCATCTGAAAGGCCAGCAAAGCTACGACACCTGGGGCTTATTGTGCCGCCGGTTTGAAAAGTGCAAAAGGTTTGCCGGGGAACTTTTTGGTGTCACGCCAGCTGCTCGGGGTGTGTGCCTAAATAAAGTGCACCTTTCTGGGCCAGGCCAGGTGGCTCTTTCCACTCTATTCGCCTGTTCTCCTGACCTCCATAGCTGCGCACAGGCTGCTTGGAGGATGTATCCGAATATAGTGCACTTTCTTGGGCCACAACAGGTGGGGCCCTCCGGTCTTCGCTGGTTCTCCTGATAGTAGTGATGTCATGCTATTTGATTAGGTACAGTTGGTCCAAATTGTTCCCAGTCCTTCTTACCTCCAGGTGTGTACAAACGAGTTAAGTCAATATAAAAAAAGTAGATTGGTAGCGAGTCAGTCTTGAGAAGCAGCATGATATCAGTATCGGTATGTTTGAAGCTTGTTTGAACAGAAAAGTATGACGTGTTTTGTTTATGTGTTGGTTGGCTGTGTGGCTTTCTCTCTCCAGTTTGGCATCAGCCAGCTTTCTTCCAAAATACTTCAGTTCCAAGTGGAGCTTCTCCAGGTTCCAGCTACCCTCAGGCTCCCCGTGTTTGTGTGCCTTCGGAACCGAGCCCAACGCCGTCATAGGTGAGAACACTAGCAGGTAGTGTTACTAGAAGGCATGTACTGTAGATCACTCTTTCTGACCGCTTTGTTAGCTTTCCTTATCAGAATGTTTCCATCCATCCAATTTCTATGCTGCTTATCCCCTAAGGTGTCGCGGGGACCATAATCTCTGTATATTTGTCTTTACTTTATTCTCATATTAGAAATTTGTCCCCAACCTAATTTCCCCCAAATTGCAACTTTATTTGGCTTTGTTACTCATCATATTATGACATCAAATAATGTATTTTGTCTTTCATCTCTCACCAAAATAATATTTTTCCTCATGAAGTTACGAGTTTATTGTTGTAAAATTAAGACTTTTTGTTGTTAAATAGCGTTCTTTATTCGTGTAAAATTCCTCCCCATTCTGATGTTTTGTTGAAATTTTCGAGGTATTTCAAAACTCTTTTGGTAAATGTAATTATGGTAATTATAACTTTATTTCCATGATATTCCGATATTTTTATTTTGACATAATTTTTTCAGCAACCTACTTTTCCAAGAATTATGACTTTCCATTTTGTTTTTCATTTTTACATTCTCATAACATAACGCCTTATTCTGTTTAAATTCCAACTTTTTCCTCCTAATATTTTCACTGTATTTTTTACTGCTGTTTTTTTAATGTAATTTTCCTGTTAAATTCTATTTTTAGAATATGCCACAACGGCCCCTAGGCCACACTTTAGACACCCCAAATCAAGAATCATAGTTTGACACGGACACACGAAACACGGTTTAATAATCTTTCCTCCTCTCGCCCTTTGCAGCCATTTGTGCTGATGGCAGCTACTACAAGTTCCTGTTCAACCAGAAGGGAGAATGTTCCAGAGACGTCTACGCCCAGTTCCTAGAGATGACCGATGATAAAATATGACACCACAGACCCACCACCTTTTTTTTGGTTTTTGTTCATGATGCAGAAAGGGTGGATTCACTTCCCTTGACGCTGACAGACTCTGCTGAAAGAGCGTTGCGACAAATCGACACTGAAGCAACTTTGGATCACACTCGTCTTTGGACCCTCGGAGCGACGTGGACGCTGACTTGAAATCAAACACGAGGGAGGAGAAACAAAAAGGATGGACTTTTTTCAGATTCCAGTCTTCCGAGGACTTTGCGATGGAAGGATATTTTTTAAGTCTCATAGATAGTGATGGAGATTTTTGTCAACTAACACCACCTAAGCTAATTTTAGCGAGTGCCTCTGACTGGAGATAGAACCTGCAAACACATTTATTTGTCTGTGTGTGGGCGTATATAAAAGTACCAAGTGTGTGTTCTCACAAGCAGGATCGCACGGAGCAAGCAAGCATCCACAGCCACGTGGCTGTAAAGCAGGGGTGTCCAAATGCGACCCGGGGGCCGTTTGCTGCCGTGGCTGTTTTTTTTTTTTTTTTTTTTTTAATTGGCCCGCAACGCATTCTAAAAATATAATTTAATAAGGAAACTAAAAAATGAAAAAATATTAAGGGAGAAAAGTTGCACCCTAAGAAGATGAAGTAGTAACTGTAAGAGAATGTAATATCAGGAAAAATAACAGTTTTAGTTCATATGGTAGAAAAAGAAAAACACATTTTTATTTCTGGAGAAGTGAAGTTGTGCAAAAAATTACAACCTTATGATAAAGTAAAAATATTGGGGAAAAACATGAGAAAAACATTTACAAAAAGTTGAAATAGGCAAAGAATAAAACAGCAAAAATGGGAAACTTACAAGAATAAAATGTAAAATATGAGAAAGTAGTTCTAATGAGAAATAAAGTTGCAAATTTATCAGTAAAAATATTTTTTGTAGCAGAGTTGAAATATTAAACAAAATTAAAAACAAGTTGTATTAATTTGAGAAACAAAACAAAGTTGAAATGTTTGGAAAATGGCAAAAGGTTATTATAAGAATAACATCTAAATATTATAGGAATAAAATCATGTATTGCAAAAAGAACATTTTGGAAGATGATTTAAGAAGAAATATTTATAAACTAAACAAAATGTGGAGTCAATACCATCGGCTTTTTCATGTTTATCATAAAGTTGCAATGTAGTTTTTTAAAGTCCAATTTACTGTTGCTTATCAAAGTGGCAAAGTTGCTCTTTTGTTTTTCACCATGTGGCCCTTGCTGGAGAAAGTTTGGACACCCCTGCTGTAAAGTGTGTTACACGTTGCGTCCTTCACTCGAACACAAGACTCAATTTTATGGCCCACTTTGTTGTGGAAAATTTTTTATTTTTTTTTTATAAAGTTGAGCAGTATATAAACTTGTGCTTTCACCAAGATTTCTAAATCTGTCCTCATAATGATGTGAAATTATGCATTTTTTTGGTAATATAAGGAAGATTAATGCTAACAAGTCCAACCTGCTGCAACACCAAAACATTTGGTCCTATTTAACTCAACACCTGATCAAGCAAGGTCATGATTGGTTATTGGATGCTCATTCTGACGTGTATCTAAACTGCAGAAAAGAGAGCATTTTGCACAAAAGTGTGTCGAAAATAAAAAGCCATCATTTTTGTTTAGTGGCCCACATAACCTTTCTTAAAAATGACTTGTTGACTGTCACATGACACTATTATCTAATCTCTGGTGTAGGTCAGAACAATAAAGGCCTACCTGTCACATACTTAATTCTGCGCTCCACAGTGTATAAACACATAATATATACATCCAGCTCATGCAAATCAGGGAACTGACTTGTAGTTAGTGTCAACACCTTACTTTTTGTTTTTGTTGTCTTATTTGTTTCACAACAAAAAACTCAAAACATTTCATTTGTGTTCATCAGATTGTATATTTGCACTCTTTTGGTTACTGAACAATGAAGGGACGCTACGCAAAGTTGTCAACTCCTGTTGAGCAGTTGTAAGCAGTCTGCTTGCAACTGCTCAACAGTTTGATTGTAAAACTAAATCTGCATTTAAACTTGTGAATAAAAAATGATGACGGCTGCCTGTGTACATTCTCGTTTGTTCAGGTCATTTGTATTCTCGGGGCACTGAGTCGATCGCACTGAAACTGGGCTGTTGGGTTTTATTGGAAGACATTCCGCCTCTCATCCGAGCAGGCTTCATCGGTTCATTCTCAAAGACTTGGTAGGACAGCTCTGGTCTGCCATTCCGTTGGCGTTGCCATCAACACCCAAGCCTGTGCGTTGGAGTTAAACCTGGTGAACAAGAGGGTAGTTTCCCTCCGCCTTCGGGTGGGTAGATGCTGTTGCGCCAAAGAGCACTTCAGAATACCTGCCCTTTTTGGATTCCTTAGAGGGAATACTGGAGAGTGCTCACTTGGGGGGATTCCCTTGTTCTACTGGGGGACTTCAGCGCGGGGGCGGAGCTGTCAACTGAAAACCATCAACCTTCGACTCTCGCTGGATTGTTTTGTAGCTGAGTGTGAAGTGGCTGGAATGAGAATCAGCACAACCAAGTCCAAGTTCATGGGCCTCGCCTGGAAAAATTTGGAGAACCATCTCCAGGTTGGGGATGGGATCCTTCCCCAGATGGATGAGTTTAAGTACCTCGTTCACGAGTGAGGGAAGGATAGAACGTGAGATGGACAGCCAGATTGGTGCAGACTCTGCATTGGTCCGTTGTGGTGGAGAGAGAGCTGAGCCAAAAGGCAAAGCTCTTAATTTACCAATCCATCTACGTTCCTACCCTCACCTATGGTCATGAGCTTTGGGCAGAGACTGAAAGGACAAGATCGCGGGTACAAGCGATCGAAATGATTTTCCTCCGCAGGGTGGATTGGCTCTCCCTTAGAAATAGGGTAAGAATCACTGTCATCTGGGAGAGACACGGAGTAGAACCTCTGCTCGTCTACATTGACAGGAGCCAGATGCTGCAGCATCTGGTTAGGGTGCCTCCCAGACGCCTCCTTGGGGAGGTGTTCAGGGCACGTCTGACCGGTAGGAGGCCTCGGGGAAGACCCAGGACACGTTGGAGAGACTATGTCTCTGGAGCTGGACGAAGTGGGCAGGGAGAGGGAAGTTTGGGCTTCCCTGCTTAGGCCGCTGCCCCCGCGACCCGACCTCAAATAAGCGGAAGAAAATGGATGGATTCTCATGGACTCCTGTACGTGCTGTGTGATTTATCCATCCATCCATTTTCTTCTGCTTATCCGAAGTAGGATCGCGGGGCAGCAACCTAAGCAGAGAAGCCCAGATTTTCCTCTCTCCGGCCACTTCGTCTAGCTCTTCCCAGCGGATGCCGAGGCGTTCCCAGGCCAGCCGAGAGACATAGTCTCTCCATTGTGTCCTGGGTCTTCCCCGAGGCCTCCTACCGGTTGGACGTGGCCTGAAGACATCCCCAGGAAGGCGTCCGGGAGGCATCCTAACCAGATGCCCGAGCCACCTCATCTGGCTCCTCTCAATGCGGAGGAGCAGCGGTTCTACTCCGAGTCTCTCCCGGATGACAGTGCTTCTCACCCTATCTCTAAGGGAGAGCCCAGCCACCCTGCGGAGAAAACTCATTTCGCCCGCTTGTACCCGCGATCTTGTCCTTTCAGTCACTACCCCAAGCTCATGACCATAGGTGAGGGTAGGAACGTAGCTCGACGGTAAATCGAGAGCTTTGCCTTTCGGCTCAGCTCTCTCTTCACAACGACAGACCGGTGCAGAGTCCGCATCACTGCAGATGCTGCAACAATCCATCTCGCCTTCCATCCTTCCATCATCCATGAACAAGACCCCGAGGTACTTAAACTCCTCCATTTGTGGCAGGACCTCAACCCCGACCCGGAGATGGCACTCCATCCTTTCCAGGGCGTGAACCATGCACTCGGACTTAGAGGTGCTGATTCTCATCCCAGCCACTTCACACTCAGCTGTGAACCGATCCAGTGAGAGTTGAAGGTCACGGCTTGATGAACCAAACAGGACTACATCATCCGCAAAAAGCAGAGATCAAATCCTGCGGCCACCAAACTGAAACCCCTCAACGTCCTGGCTGCGCCTAGAAATTCTGTCCATGAAACTAATGAAGAGAATTGGTGACAAAGGGCAGCCTTGGCGGAGTCCAACCCTCCCTGGAAACGGGTCCGACATATTGACGAAAATGCGAACCAAACTCTGCCACCGGTCATACAGGGAAGGAACTGCCTGGATTAGGTGGTCCGATACGCCATATTCCCGGAGTACTCCCCTCAGTATTCCCCGAGGAACACAAGATTCGACTATCCGGTGGATCCTCCTCTCCAGAACCCCTGAATAGACCTTACCGCGAACGCTGAAGAGAGTTAGAACACACCCTCCGGTCCCTCTTCTTAAAAAGCGGGACCACCACCCCGGTCTGCCAGTCCAGGGAGCACCGGCCCTGATGTCCAAGCGAGCTGCAAGGTGGTGTCAACCAAGACATGCCCACTGCATCCAGAGCCTTAAGAAACTCTGGGCGGATCTCATCCACCCCTGGGGCCCAACTCAGGGGAGTTGGAACCAACTCACCACCAGGTGGTGATCAGTTGACTTTACCCGAGTGTCCAAAACATGTGGCCGCAAGTCAGACGACACAACCACAAAGTCAATCATCGAACTGCGACCCAGGGTGTCCTGGTGCCAAGTGCACATGTGGACACCCTTATGCTTGAACGTGGTGTTTGTTATAGACAATCCGTGACGAGCACAGAAGTCCAATAACAAAACACCGCTCGGGTTAAGATCAGGGGGGTCAGTCACACCTCTCCAGGTCTCACTGTCGCTGCCAACATGAGCGTTGAAGTCACCCAGCAGAACAAGGGAATCCCCCGAGGGAGCACTCTCTAGTACTTCTTCTAAGGACTCCAAAAAGGGTGGGTATTCTGAACTGCTGTTTGGCGCATAAGCGCAAACAACAGTCAGGACCCGTCCCCCTCACCCAAAGACGTAGACAAACTCCCCTCTCGTTTACTGGGTTAAACTCAAATGTGCAGGCTTGGAGCCGGGAGGCAACAAGAATTGCCACACCAGAGTGGAATTAAGTCCTGCCCCTCTCGAGAGGACTGGTTCCAGAGCCCTTGCTGTGCGTTGAGGTGAGCCGACTATATCTAGCCAGAATGTCTCCACCTCACGCACCAGCTCAGGCTCCTTCCCCGCCAGAGAGGTGAGATTCCACAAATCGACAACTAGCTTCTGTAGCCGAGGATCGGACCGCCAAGGCCTCTGCCTCTGCCTCTGGTCGCCACCCAGCTCTCTTAGCACCCGACCCCTTTGGCCCCTCCTACGAGTGGTGAGCTCATGGGAGGGGGGACCCGCGTTACCTTGTCTGGCTGTGCCCGACCGGGCCCCATGGGTGCAGGCCCGGTCACCAGACGCTCGCCATCGTGCCCCACCTCCAGGCCTGGCTTCAGAGGGGTGCCCCGGTGACCCACGTCCGGGCGAGGGAAAACGAAGTCCATTGTTCTTGTGCATCATTGGGGTCTATTGAGCCACTCTCTGTCTGGTCCCTCCCCTAAGACCTGTTTGTCATGGTTGACCCTACCAGGGGCGTGACAGCCCCCGACAACTTAGCTCCTAGGATCATTGGGACACACAAACTCCTCCGCCAAACCTACCAACCATCTTGAGCTGTGGGATCCCATTACACTATCACTGTGCCGCTTAACCTCATTAGGGTCACGGGTATGCTGGAGCCTATCCCAGCTGACTTTGGGCGGGAGGCGGGGTACGCCCTGGAATGGTGGCCGGCCAATCGCAGGGCAGACAAACAAACATTCGCACTCACATTCATACCCGCGGACAATTTAGAGTCGCCAATTAAGCCAACATGCATGTTTTCCGTCAGGTCTGGTCTGGTCACATGTGTCCTTTTAAAACCATGATATTTTGTCTTTAAAACAAACGCAGATCTCCCTTTTCTCCCACCGGGACCCTTAGGCTGCTGCTCACACTGCATCCCATCTGTCATCCCAGAGGAGTCCTAAAGATGACGGGCAAGAAGAAAGCTGAAGACCATTAGGGGCTGGACCGTGTCCTGTGGTCTGATGAGACCAACTTCAACTTCTGTGCTTCCATCGACGGCGGCAACCGGGTAAGGAGTACAAAGGCACGTTTGTCAGTAATGTACATTATTAATACATTTATTATTCACAAGTGCTAGTACTGGACATTTCATGAACGAGAATGTTTAAGAAAAAGCTTTCATCTCAAGGCGGTTACTTCAGTTTGCGCGACATTTCCTAATGTCTGTGGTCAATTTGCAGCCCTGGAGTTTCCTTTTCAGTCCGTAAGAAGCCCCGCTCGCCGACTATACGCAGGAATGTCAGTATAAATACTTGAAACAGTACAAACACTAATACACCAAATAAATAAATGGGCTTGGCCTGGAGATAGAAAGGGTGGAGCATTTGTTAGAAAAATAGAGATGGCATCAAATTGTACATTGGTGGAAATAAGTGTAGATCAAATACTCTCTCTAAATCTTCACAGAAATGGAAATCTGATTTTTTTTTTCATTCATTTTTTTGGTCATAATACGTTTTTCAAAGGCATTATTTCAAATAATGCCGCCCTATGGTTAGATATTCTAAACAGCAGAAAAAGTGAATACAAAAAAAGGTCCCTCAAAAGACTGCCAGCCATTTCTACGCACACAGTCTAGAAGCGTGACCAATACTGCATGGGTTAGGCAAAAGGTGCACGGTGGGTTTCGCTCATATTGTATTTACACTCAGAGACGGGAGTCATGGTGTGTTACGCACAATGTGTGTCTTCACACACAAACCGGCGGAAATGAACTTTGCTTTCCTCCCAGTGCAGATAAAGTCAGGATACAAACAATACGGATCTGCAGTATGCACACAACCAGCAGTCAAATTCACTTTGTAACTCCATTTTCCAGCACCTCAAACAGACTACAACATTTTAGAAATTGTACTCGTCTGGAGAATATTCAGTGTATTTTGTTTTGCTAGTGCATTGCCCAAAAAGCACTTCATCCTTAAAAAAATCCTGCGCCTTAAATCAAGCTATGTTGGATTTAAACATACAGAATTGGTCGTTAAGTTGCCAAAACATGCGAAAAACGATTCGTTTGTTCCAAAACGCTCCATATGTTACCACAAAGCATGTTTTCTAGTTTGACAATTACGCGGAAAACGGTGTGAAATGCATACAAATAACAACAGGAAGGGATAAACGAACAAGTAAGGTCCGCTGACAAACAGGAAGGTGGTGGTGGATCTCGCTGCCACAGCGTGTCTTTGGCAACAGTCACGTCTTCAAAGCAGGGAAAAGTGACCTTAAATGTTCCTGTCCCCCTTTCGTTTGTCATTTACATGCGTCTAGGATTGTTTCATGACACAAACAGACATTTCCCATGACGCAATGTAGCTAACTTCCGTTCCGGGTGCCTTTGGGCTTAGCTGGCCAATCCATGCCAAGTGCATGAAGAACGGTTGGACTCGCGTTGTGCACGCTAACCCGAAAATACAGACAAACGGAGGCAAAACTGTGGCGCAACGGGGACTTTTGCACCTTTCCTGTATTCTTCTTTTATATGACAGAATGCACAGAAAGTGGCCATCCATACCTGCTCTGGTCTTTGGTAATGCTTTAGCAGACTTACGTGGTTTCCACACCTAATTTAAACCATACGTTGCTCGCTGCCGGAGGCAACCAGGCTCTGGCTAAAATGCTGCAGTGATGATAATCAATAGACATCAATCTAGTGATGATATACAGTAGTGTTCAAAATAATAGTGGTGCAATTTGAGTATATAGTTTTAATTTTATTGCTGCTTGGCGAACACGTTACCGGTAGGTGTGGCTGATTCTCATAAATCAAACAAAACCCGAAATTCACGATAAGCAAAATCTTAAAGCTGTCCAAATGAGTTGAAAGGGATGTGTTGCAAAAAATAGCAGTGTGGCAAATGAGCACCAGGGCCTTAAAATGGAGAGCAAAACCAGAGACACGTGGCAGGAAACAAAAGACAACCATCAAAATGGATGGAAGAATAGACAGAGTGGCTCAACCAATGATCAGCTCCAGGGTGATCAAAGACAGTCTGGAGTTACCTCAAAGTATTGTGACAGTTTGAAGACATCTTTGTGAAGCTAATCAACGTACAACAATCCCCGCAGAGTCCCCTCTCTTAAAAAAGGCATGTGTAGTAGAGGTTACAGATTGCCAAAGAGCACATCAACTGGCCTAAAGAGAAATGGAGGAACATTTTGTGGACTGATGAGAGTAAAATTGTTCTTTTGTGGTCCGAGGGTTGCAGACAGTTGGTGAGACGACCCCCAAACTGTGAATTCAAGCCACAGTACACGGTGAAGACAGTGAAGCATCATGATATGGGCATGTTTCTCCTGCTATGGTGTTGAGCCTATTTATCCCACAGCAGGTATCATGGATCAGTTTGCATATGTCTAAATACTTGAAGAGGTCATGTCCTTGAAATGGGTGATAAAACAAGACAATGACCTCAAACACACTAGTAATCCAGCAAAATCTTGTTATGTTATTATGTTATGGAGGGGCCAGCCCAATCCCCGGACCTTAATCCAATGGAGAACTTGTGGGGTGACATCAAAAATGCTGTTTCTGAAGCAAAACCAAGAAATGTCGATGAATTGTGGAAGAATCTTGGAGTGGAATACCAGCTGAAAGTTGGTGGACTCCATGCCACACAGACGTGAAGCAGTTATAAAAAACGAAATATATACAATACTATATTATTAGATTGCCAAATCCTAGAAACAAAAAAGTTTGTGCAAAATAGTTTGGAGTTTGTAAATTCAAATGCAGATCCCTTTCAACTAATTACCCGATTGCACATCCTTTGGATGGAGAGCGTGCATGTCATGAATGCTGGGTCTTGTTTGTTTTCTGAGAATCTACTGCACCTACCGGTTTGCCATGTTTCAATAGGAATATACTAATAAAAGTGATTCATCTGGTTAGTTGCATTGCACCGCTATTATTTTGAACTCTACTGTAAACTGTGTAACGCAACAAATGTCAGCTGAAAGGCACGAGTTTCTGAACTGGATCAGTTCGCAGCCGAGTGTGAAGCGGCTGGAATAAGAATCAACACCTCCAAGTCCAAGTCCATGGTTCTCACCGGGAAAAGGGTGGAGTGCCATCTCCGGTGGAGGGATGAGATTCTGCCCCAAGTGGAGAAGTTTAAGTACCTCTGGGTCTTGTTCATGAGTGAGGGAAGGATGGAACGCAAGATTGACAGGTTGCGGATTGACAGTGATGCGGATTCTGCATCGGTCCGTTGTGGTGAAGCGGGAGCTGAGCCGAAAGGCAAAGCTCTCAATTTAGCTGTCGATCTACGTTCCTATCCTAACCTACAATCATGAACTTTGGGTAGTGACTGAAAGGACAAGAAGCGGCTGAAATGAGTTTTTTCCTTAGGGTGGCTGGGCTCTCCCTTAGAGATAGGGTGAGAAGCACTGTCACCCGGGAGAAACTCGGAGTAGAATCGCTGCTCCTCCGCATTGAGAGGAGCCAGATGAGGTGGCTTGGGCATCTAGTCAGCGTGCCTCCCCGGGGGGGCGCGTTCGGCCGGTAGGAGGCCTCAGAGCAGACCCAGGACACATTGGAGAGACTATCTCTCAACTGGTCTGGGAATGCCTCGGGATCCACTCAGCAGCTGGGGACAGGGAAGCCTGGACTTCCTTTTGCTTAAGCTCCTCGACCTCGGATAAGCCATGCTTTTACTCCAAAGGGTTTAATGCTAGATTTATGACTTTTATCTGCATTTGTTATAAAATCATGGAATTAAATAATCTACCAATCATCCTTAACATAGCAACATAGCCAGAGCCTCGTTGGGAAAAAAGTTGGTGTATTAGCTTTGCATTGTTAGTAGGCCAACACTTTGGCGGGATTTCTGCATTCACCAGTGCTCCAGGTGAAGGTCCATAGCAGAGGTCAAGTTAATATCGTTGACATCCAAGAACTCTGTGTTGAAAATGCTGGGCATACTTGGTGTTGGAACGTTGAAGGCCGTGGTTGAGGTTGGCGGCGTGAGGTCCAGCCACTCCATCGTCTCCCAAGGCGTCTCACTGAATGCCATACTGACCATCCCCTGCACTTCAGGGACAGCAGACACCTTGTTGATGGGTGAGAGGGGTATGTCCACCAGATCCCTGTTGGTCCCAACTTTGTCCTGTTGGGGATGGTGAGGGTGACGTTGATGGTCCTGGGGGCTGCTAAATCCTTCGCTGTCTCTATTCCCGTCATCTTCTCGCTGTCCCTCCTCTATGGCCATCTTAAGAGAGGCTCCTTCCCCTCCTCTGCTCACTGGGCCCACCAGAGTCTCCAGGTGGTCGTAATGAAGCTGTGCGGGTGCCTGGTGCTCGTAGTGGCGGTGGAATCTCGGGACAAGGAGGCTGGGGTACCCTGGGAACAAAGTAATGGGAGGCAAGACTTTGGTTACAGAGGACCTCTTCTTCTCCTTCCTGACGTTAGCTGGCATCTCTTGACGAGAAAGAGGGGATGAGGCACCATCACAACAAATGCACGGTTCTGATTCTATTGCGCAGAAATGGACAAAGAAATGTAGAAAGGTATTTTGAATGGTAAGTTTAGCGCCAAAGCCCTGGCAGACAACCAAACATGCATGGATTATAGCGAACCGATGGATCTAATATATCATGTAATGTGTAAAACTATGAAAGGAACGACATGAAATTAAAAGCAATAAATCAATACAGACCCACCGTCCACCAGTATTAACCCGGAGTTAATCACAAATATGCACATTAGCACTCAGTAAGGTCATGGAGTCCTACCTCTATGCATTCCCACCTGGGAGCAAATATGAGGCGAAAGAAAAAGGGAAAAATGCAGTTTAGTTGTCCATCTGTGCAGGTTGGGGGGAGTTAGATGGTGCGTTCAGGGACAGTCCAACAAAGTGGGGCATAGATTTGAGGTAATTATTTACACTTTATTTTTTAAGTGTTTTCTTTTTTTGTAACATAGCGCCTGAACATTGCCTGAACCCTGTGCCTTTTTGGGGATATGAAGTGCTCTTTTATGCCTCTGAAAATACTACAATATGTTCAGTATATATACTAAATATGTGTACTGAATACTATAAGACGACGAATATTATATATATTATTATATATATATATTATTATATTATTAATAATATATATATTATTATATATATTATATATATATTATTTGATAAAAACTTTCTATTTGCGATTAATTCCGGGTTAAGTATGGACAAAATGCAACGAATCATAATTAAATATTTTAACCAATTGACAGCCATTCAAATAATTACAAAGCCGTTATATAATATACATGGAATATGTCTGACAATGAAATTACATTTCAAATTGAAATCATATTTTATACATTCATTTCACTTTATGATAAAAAAATACACAAAAGCAAACGACTAGACGTGTTGTTCAAATTTAGTGTTTGTGATTTGTTCATTGTTGTAACCACAGTTGGTGATGAAATAAGGTTATGGTAAATAAACCCCAGTTTTTAAATAAAATGTTTCTTATCAAGGGAGGAAAAAAAATCCAAACCTACATGACGGTGTGAGAGAAAGGGATCCACCCTGGTCAAACATAACTTCACCGGGTTAAGTGAGAACTCTCCGCCAGGAAAAGGATATAAAGCCACGTATGAAGGGTTAGCACTCAAGGAAGCCATTCTTGGGAGCCATTATCCACAAATGGCCGGAATACGCAAAAGCGGTGACCAAGAGTGGCCAGCGAACAAAAATTCTGCCACGAGCGCAGCAAAGGCTCCAAAAAGAGGTTACTAAAGACCCTTCCATGTAGGTTTGGATTTTTTTCTCCCTTAACGTTGCAAAAAGTGTACCTTATACTGTAGCTATTTGGAGTCAACAGTGCAACACGGTATTTATTTTTAATCGAGCATCTACTTGTACATTTCCCAATTTCCAAGCGGGATTGAATCATTTTGTATCTGCCGTCTGCTTTTCATCTTACCTCCACTTTCGATGAGAACATCCAAAAGTTCATCCATCTGCTGACTTCTGGTCAGCTGCTGTAACAGAGAAACCCTGCATGTAAATAATGTGGGGGCCACACACACATCAATTAAACGTTGTCTCTTTTGATGCTCTTCTTGATCCAGTCAGCATATCAATACGTGACCAAACAGAAGAAACAATATATTGTTTCTACTTCTCCTCCTGATCGAACATAATGACATTACTGCTACCACATCACTACCATCCGGAGAACCAGAGTACACAGCGGGAGGAGCCAAATCCGGTTCTTGGGAACACAAAATGTTACTTCTCTGGTGGGGAAGGAGCTCGTGCGAGAGGTTGAGACATTCCGACCAGACATAGTCTGACTCACTTCGACCAACAGTTTGGGTTCTGGATCCAAATTCCCCGGGAGAGGCTGGACCTTGTTCTACTCTGGAGTTGCTGAAGGGTGGAGGCGCCGAGCTAGGTTGGGCTTATCCCCTGTGAACAAGCGGGTCTATGGCCTATGGCTTGTGGGGTTCCCGAAGTGGCCATGGAGCACGACTTTCCGTCGGCCTCAAAGAGGTCCTGACAAACCGTCTGACGCCTCAGAAAGGGGAGGAGGTGCCCGATCCACACTGTTTACATCGGGGCTGGAGTTTGCCCAACCGGGCTAAATGTGCTTTGTGGACTTGGAAAAGACCGTGTCCCTTGTGGAGTCCTGTGGGGGGTGCTCTGGGGGTACGGGATTGGTGGCGTGCTACTACTACTACTAGTATGTGCCATTCGGTTCTTGTACAATTGGAGCAGGAGCCTGGTTTGCTTTGCCAGCAGCCGAGCCTGTTTCCGGTGGACACTGGTCTCCACCAAGGCTGCCTTTTGTCACAGATTCTGTTAATATCGAATTTCTAGGCACACTCAAGGCGCTGAGGGAGTCCAGTTTGGGGGCCTTAAGATTTCTTGTGGTCCTGGCCTTCAGTGTTTACTGGTGTGGTTTGTAGCGGTGTGTGAAGCTTCTAGGATGAATCATTCTAGGATGAGACTCAGCACCTTCAAATCCGAGGCCGTGGTTCTCAGTCGAAAAAGGGTGGAGTGTACCCTCCAGGTTGGCGAGTCCGGTCTTGTCCCAGGTGGAGGAGTTTACGTATCTCGGGGTCTTGTTCACGAGTGAGGGAAGATTGGATCGTGAGGTAGAAAGACGGATCGGTGAAGCATCTGCAGTGATGCAGTTGCTGGACCGGACCGTGACCTGAGCCGGAAGGCAAAGCTCTCAATTGACCGGTCGATCAATGTTTCTACCCTCACATGTGGTTATGAGCTTAAAAAAAACCCAAAAACGATATCTCCGATACAAGTGGCGGAAATGAGTTTCCTCCATACGGTGGGGGAACTCACCCTAAGAGATTGGGTGAGGAGTTCGGTCATCCGGGAGGAGTTTGGAGTGGAGCTTCTGCTCCTTCACATTGAGAGGAGCCAGTCGAGGTGGCTCGGGCATCTAGTCCGCCTCCCTGTTGAAGTGGAGAAGGAGTGTCTCACAGTTGCCTTGGGGTCCTCTGGTTGGAACTGGAAGAGGTGGCCGGGGACCGGGAAGTCTGAACTTCGGTACTGAGACTGCTGCCCCCGCCACCCAGACCCGGAGCAGAAGAAAATGGAATGGATTTTTTTTCCTCACGTCTTCATGTCTTTGAAAGGGAATGCTTGTTTGCAAGAGAGCCCGGGGGAAGTTACGACGGGCTGGAGATTAACCGCACAGTACGGGTAATCTCAAATCATTGGAGCAGTTGTTGTTATTATCAGATGTATCTGTATGATGTCATAATTCCCTCATATCGTGTGCTCCTAATTGTTTACCTTTGGTTGAATGTTCAGGTTGCCAGGTTTGACTAAGCCATTCTGAGTAAGGCCATAATCAGCTGGGTTGTAATAAAGTCCCTGAAGGCCTCTTGGTTCGGAGGGATAGGAACAGTTGACAGGCTGCGCACCCTTATGAGGTACCTGGAATGAAAGACGGGATATATTCATATATATTAGTTATGGATATATCAATAGATGTATTAGTTCCAGAATAAGATGCATTGGAGAAACCATTCTAGAATTTCAGTGCTTGTTTATGTAACAACAAAAAGCAAAAACTGGAGATGTTGGTCACAAGTCGGGGTGCGTCCGATATCGACATCAGTGTAGCACACACGTCACCAGGGCGGATTCTAACCGGAGGTCCACTTTATTAACGATATGAAGGAAAATGGACAGAAAATATAGGCTAGATCACGGTTTGAATATCGCTCCCCCACTTCCGTATATAGCAAGTTTTCAAATACTTATTCATTAACAGATGATTGATGTTTTGTGGTTGACTATGGCCAAATTTGACTAGTCAAAAAATATTGAAAAACAAGTTAAATGTAATATTCTGGTCACTAGGCAGCAATGTTATGTTAGACATGACCTTTCACACTGCATGGAGGTTGGCTACTGAGCCACCGGAGCCCAGCCGACATGCCATAGCGGTTTCTTGTGTGAAAGCGGGAAGTCTTTGTCTTCTTTGCCCTCCTTCCCCACTCTGTTTGAAACACTTTAAGTTGAGGGCAAGTTAATTGGAGAGGCTATCCAGTTAGCTGCATAGCTTGCTGTGCTGTGAGCTTGAGCAATGTGATGTAAAAAAACCCCTGAATAATAGGAGTGTAAAAGTGACTATAGGGGTGTTATTTAATGCCTAAAGGGCTCTAATAATGTTAAAACTCCAATTTAGAAAGTCCTAAACAATTATTACATGATCTAACAACAAACATATTCATAACATGGATTCACGTATTGCAGCAACGTATCACACTCGGGTCTGGAACCAGGTATTCATGATGAACGAGGGGTTACTGTAATTCTACACCATAGGCATGCTAGGCTAGCAAGGTCTGTTGCTCTCTGCAGCACAGTGCAGTTTGAGAAGGTCGCACCCGCCGCCGATATCAATATTGGCAGAAAAAAACAATGCCGATGTGATCCGACACCCCATTTGTATGCCAACGATATCTTGGACATCCCGACTAACGACTGACAAACGGTACCTTGCCATCGCGAGGATGTTTGCAAGTTGTGCAAAAAGTAGTGTAACTTATACTAATAGTTACTCATAGTATATACTCATATACTAATACTTATACTAGTTATAGTTATACACCTCCAACTAATACTGGTAGATGGAGGTGCTTTAAAAAGTTTCTTGCAAAGGTAAGGTTCTTGTAATTAGAGATGTACGATACCACTGATTTTCTTTCCGATGTCTCAGTTTGCGATACTGAGTGAAATCCGGGCTAGGATCGATACCGCTACAGATTCACCTAATGTGTCTAGGAAATTTGAAAAATGTGTGTATTTCATATCATAGCATTAACATAATATAGTTAATTAATCAATTAATCGCATGACCTGTTAATTTAAAATAATAATATTATATGACTGGATATGAATGTAATATAATTTATTAATGTTTTCATTTATTTTTCAGTTATACTGAGGTGACAGCAGTGCGATTTACAATATTACAACGCATAAGAGAAAAACAGAACAAAATCCTATCAAATTGTAGAAAAAATTGAAATTTTTTAAAAATTTAAACAAAAAAACAAAACAAGTAAAATAACAAAAACCGTGCGCATCTTTTTTAGCATCCGCTGCTTTGATTTTGATGTTTGGGATGTGCAACAGTACCAACGGTCCGAAATTTCAACTCAGAAAAACATCTCAAGCTAATTATTAATTAATAATTAATAATTATTATTAATTAATTATTAATATTAATTAGCCAAAAAAAGTTGAATTTTATTTTGGTGGTTTTTTTTAAATCAAAAAATGTTTTTCTCACAAAACTGTTGAAATTAGTAAAGGTTTTCATAATTTTTATTTATTTTCTTACAAGAAAAATAGTTGAGTGGAGGCGAAGCAGTTTGATGGTTCCTAAAGCCCAATGCTTGTCTTGTTAAACGTATCATACCTGCATATTGCACGCTCTGGCAGCGCAGTGGGAACCTGGATGACCGCAGCCGTCCCTCCCCACGAGAGCTGACATCATGTAGGCGTTGTTGGGAGACGACGGCTGAGGGCTTCCGGAAGGCTTTGCGATAGGGGAGTCTTGGGGCGAGCCCTGCGGACTAAGGAAAGCAGTCATGGTGGACGGGCTGCCAGAGCATGGGGCTGAGTCCATACATTGCGGCCCGCACTGGCCTCCCATACTGGGTAGCATGGTGTCGCAGTGTGCTATGTCGTCCATGCAGTTCCCTGGAGAGCTCTTGATATGTTTGGGAGAGGAAAGCGGGCAGCTAGACGAGAGCGACATGGGCTCTTGTTTAATGTTCACCTCGAAGGAATGCTGGCCCATCATGGTCTGATGGTGCATGGAGGGATTGTGAGACTGAGATGGAGTCACGGTGCCCGGATTGGCTCCGTAGCAGCGCTTCCTCTTGTGAAGCTGCATCTTTAGCTCTTCAACCTAACAAGCATGGTCACAGAAAGAGACACTTCAGGAAATACTCATCGATACCTACTCTGGTGGGTTTTTGCCATGGCCTTCACCCCAACAGTTCCTGGTTCCTGTTACTGCTGTAGACGTTTGTATTTGGTGTGTGTGTACACATCTCAAATAAATTGCGTTACAACACGTCACAACTTTCGTGTCAGTGTTAGGGTCCAAAAGCGAAGCCGGCTAGTGTGATGTAGGTGAAAAAAATTATTATTATTAGGAGTATTATTGGTTATTATCATCATCATTGTTATTAAGTTCGATTTTTGCCGTTTGTACTGTTGTTTTTTAAATCATGTTCACAAATTGTCTTCTCATATTTTGACTTCCCATAATGGTATAACTTTTCCCGAAACTAATTTTCCAAAAACGACAACGTTATTTATGTTTCTCATACTGCAAAAAAGTCAAAAACATTTGAATTTTGTAACTACTACTAAAACGACATTATTTTTCCCCATAATATGACCATTTATTCTTGTAAAGTTATTTTCTTGTTAGAGCTTCTTTTTTCAGATTATCTTTTTGTATTTTGACTTTATTCTTGCAAAATTACAGCAGTTTATCCAAATTTTACTGTTTTTTTTTTTTTTACATTTTCCAAATATTTCAACTTCCCTCAAAAATAAACTTTATTACCTAATTAATTTTGACTTTGTTCCCATAATATTATAACTGAATTTTCCAATTCTTACAATATTACAAGTTATAATACCACAGTCTACCAATATTTCTAGTACTACCAAATGACATTATAGTACCTTCTTCACTAAATAAAACTGGAACGTTATTCCCTTCATATTTTATTTAACTTTATTATCAAGGAAATAAAACGTTTTTCCATTTTTTTCACTATTTCAACTTTCTTTTTGTCAATCTTCTGCCATATGTACACACGTATTTTGAGTGCTCTTCCAGTCTTGATGCCACTCACCTGTCTTTGTTCCTGGTGCAGCTTCCATGTCAGCTCTTCAATCACCTTCTGCTTTTCCACCAGCATTTTATCTTTCTCTGCTTCCATGCCACTCTCCCCAATCCGCGCTCCACCACCTCCCAGCCCATCGCCCATGTTGAGGGCGAACTGTGACGGAGAGGACATGGGGACGTCGCTGAAGCTGTCAGGGAGTGAGCCGCTGAGGGAGAGCTCAGAGGATGCTGGGGAGATTGGTGGGGTGGAGGAGGTGCTGGGATACGGGTAATAGCCTCCCTGGGACAGGGTACTGGAGGAGGACGGAGACTGGTAGGAGGACAGTGACCCCACTGGAGTGACGGGGAAAGTCACCGTGGTGATATCGGAGGAGCCCGATGGGGAGGATCCGTCGTTGGAATCCTTGAAGGGCCGGAGTCGCTCGATGAGAGCCGTCTTGGTGCCGGAAACCGGCAAACCGCGAATACGAAGATGCTGCCTGAGCTCCGACACCTTGCAAAGTAGCACACTGACTTAGTCACCTAAAAAAGCCAGCTTGACGCACTGGTAATAAACTGGTGCACCTACTTTAAGGTCATCCAGATTAGCTGGCAGGGGCCCGGGTTTGACGGGGGAGATGTTGTTCTGGATGGGATATGTTGTTTTGACCGGCGAGGACGGGTTGCTGTCTCCTGGGTTGGATTGACAGTTGGGGGCACAAGCTGGCAGCTGCTCACTGGTCCCTCTGGAATGGAGGAATGAAAGCACATAAGGAGGGATGTCAGATCTTGGCTTTTTTACTGATATCCAATATTGTCCAGTTCTAAATTTACCGTTCCGATATCAACCGATACTGACTCCTGCCTGGACTTGCTTGTTTTATGTTGTGATTAAGTGTTTACGTTTCTTACGACATTTTTTGAAGAGCTGCCGAGAACATGAATTTCTCTTGGAGATGAATAAAGTGTCTATCATCATCATCATCATCACATATCTCCTGTCGTGGAATTAACACATATCTGTAGTGAAGCTAGTGGATACAGGATCAGGATTTTGCTTTTCGACGCGGCTGTAAACAACATTGTAAAAGAGAAATACTTGCAATTAGGCATGGCAAAGGGTGGCTCGAAGAACTCCGCAAATTTGGTGAATCCGGCGTCTTGCACGACAGACTGGTTATCCAATGCGATACACTTCATAATTTTCGCCTCGCATAACCAACACTTTGCAGTTATTGCAAATTGCAAGTTTAATATCCGAAGGAACTTGCGCCACAGTATATATCTCCATTGTACGGAAGCCCAGAAGCCTACATGCAGCAGTTTTCATCATAGAGAAAACAACCCAATACAAATATTTACAGAGATGACATTTTTATGCCAGTATCGGGCGGCCAGTGTTTTTGGACATTGTGGGGTTGGGTTGGGGGGGGCGCGAGAAGCAGGGAGTACTTTCAATATTAGTGGAAACCTGCAAATATTTATTATACTCAACATGCCATTTGACTCTTGAATACAGCTCTCCACTTTGTTGCATTTTCCTGGTTTCAGTTTCAAATTCAGTTCAAATAAATACATATTATCAGTTGTCTTGGTATTTAAAATGGGGTGGCGCGACAAATTTCTGGCCCCTAGTGCGGGCGTTACAGAAAATAACTGAGAACCAGTGAGTGAGTTTTTAGAACTGCTTCACGTCTGTGTGGCATGGAGTCCACCAACTTTCAGCTGGTATTCCACTCCAAGAGTCTTGAACAACATTCCACAATTCAACAACATTTCTTGGTGTTGCTTCAGAAACAGCATTTTTGATGTCACCCCACAAGTTCTCCATTGGATTAAGGTCCGGGTATTGGGCTGCCCACTCCATGACATTAATTTTGGAACCAAGATTTTGCTGGTTTACTGGCGTGTTTGGGGTCATTGTCTTGTTGAAACGGCCGCACGGTGGATGAGTGGTTAGCACATTGGCCACACAGTCAGGAGATCTGGAAGACCTGGGTTCAAATCTCCGTTGGGCATCTCTGTGTGGAGTTTGCATGTTCTCCCCGTGCGTGTGTGGGTTTTCTCCGGGTACTCCGGTTTCCTCCCACATTCCAAAAACATGCATGTTAGNAACTCCAGACTGTCTTTGATCATCCTGGAGCTGATCATTGGCTGAGCCTTTGCCATTTTGGTTATTATTTGATCCATTTTGATAGTTGTCTTCTGTTTCCTGCCACATGCCTCTGGGTTTGCGCTCCATTTTGAGGCATTCTAGATCATTTTAGCTGATCGGCCGAATCTATTTTGCACCTCTTCATACGTTTTTCCCTCTCCAATCAACTTTTTAATTAAATGACGCTGTAATGCTGGGTCTTGCTTGTCTTCTGAGGATCTACTGCACCTACGAATAACTTGTTTACCATGTAGAAATAAAAAAATAACAGTGATTAATCTGTTTAGTCACATTGGGACTGCTATTATTTTGAACCCTATTTGATATGATATTGTTTGTTATATTGATAAATTGAGTGGGCCAGATGGTCAAGCTGTTGTGCATTGTTCAGCAGCAAGCTTAGAAGCCTTGATTCCTTGTTATAAGCTGGCAGCGTGACTTACTTGTGCATGTGTGCTTGCGGGTGAGGCTGGTAACTGAAGGCGGGTTGTCGCTGCTGCGCCTGGCCCGGCATGGGTGTATTGGGCTGCTGCGACTGCGAATGCGTGTGAGCGTGTTTCTGCTGGCTGAGGATCTGCAGCTGGAGGAAGAGCTGCTGCTGCTGGAGGAGTCGAGCGTAAGCCGAGTCCATTGGTGGGGGCGACTTATCAGCCTTTTGGTCTGGGGGAATGTACTGGTGGTATTTCAGCTTCTTCACTTTAGGCTTCACATCTTTGGGCTTCTTATGGCGGCTCTTGTCTGATGTCTTGGCCTGTGGTGAAGCACACGTGCACAGCATTGGCTTTCAAACATGAGAACACAACTCAGCCATATGCTAACCTTGACAATAGCAGGAACTGGTATTGGGGGAGTAGCCTGGTTGTTGCCAGCTCCAGACAGCCCTTCATCCTGGCTTTGGTCAGGCGGGTCTCTGGTTGTGCCCTCCTGTTCACGTATAGCAAGGAAAGGAAGTATTTGAGAATGAACCCCCTCTTCAGCGTTTTATGGTAGGATTATATTAACAGGGAGAGACAGAATGCTAAAAAAAAAAAAAAGAAAAAAATACAAAATAAGGGAAGTTCATTTGTTTTTGATTGAGTGAAATAAGTATTTAACCCCCTATTGAACAAGCAAAGTGTTACATGTACAATTAAAACATTTGTAACCAAGCCAAGACTGTCTCTTATACTAAATATTATTATTTTCCCCACTGAATGTCTCCAATAAAGTATCTATCTATCTAACACCTGCCACCTTAAACTGGGTGTAGTTCACTTAACCGCCACAGGGGGGCACAACAGTCAACAGTGCAATCAGGGTGTCCTTCAAATCTGAAAATATAAGTTCAAATTTCACAGCTTCGCCACTCCAGTCCTTAATAAAACATGCTGTTTCATGGTTGACTACAGCCTGTTATTAGCCAAAATATATTATAGATTATATTTACACATATTCTTTGCCTAAATAAAGTATTTTCAATTATAAAAACGGCAAAATGAGCGAAAATACGAATACGAGGCATTCAGAAGAGGCATTCAAAGATGCTGAGCATATCTGGTGTTTTACACTGGCCACTAGGTGTCAGTATTGTTACTGTAACATTTGATGAGACACACAAACGTCACACTTTTTAACATTTCAGCTTTGAAGGATCTCGCAACAGGCACAATAATGCCTAATAAATAATGCCTAATAAATAATGCCTAAAAAATAATGCCTAATAAATAATGCCTAATAAACACTACTATTGCAGTCATAACCCACGCCAAACTTTTTGTCATAAACCCCTGACTTCACTTTCTGTACGCCACTCAATTTGCTCCCTTTGGGAACACATAGTAACACACTCATAGTAACACACTCATAGTAACACACTCATAGTAACACACTCATAGTAACACTCATAGTAACACTCATAGTAACACACTCATAGTAACACTTATAGTAACACTCATAGTAACACTCTCATAGTAACACACTCATAGTAACACACTCATAGTAACACTCATAGTAACACTCTCATAGTAACACACTCATAGTAACACACTCATAGTAACACTCATAGTAACACTCTCATAATAACACTCATAGTAACACACTCATAGTAACACACTCATAGTAACACACACATAGTAACACACTCATAGTAACACACTCATAGTAACACACTCATAGTAACACATTCATAGTAACACTCTCATAGTAACACTCATAGTAACACTCTCATAGTAACACTCTCATAGTAACACTCTCATAGTAACACACTCATAGTAACACTCTCATAGTAACACACTCATAGTAACACACTCATAGTAACACACTCATAGTAACACACTCATAGTAACACATTCATAGTAACACTCTCATAGTAACACTCATAGTAACACTCTCATAGTAACACTCTCATAGTAACACTCTCATAGTAACACACTCATAGTAACACTCTCATAGTAACACACTCATAGTAACACACTCATAGTAACACACTCATAGTAACACACTCATAGTAACACATTCATAGTAACACTCTCATAGTAACACTCATAGTAACACTCTCATAGTAACACACTCATAGTAACACACTCATAGTAACACTCATAGTAACACACTCATAGTAACACTCTCATAGTAACACTCTCATAGTAACACTCATAGTAACACTCTCATAGTAACACTCATAGTAACACTCTCATAGTAACACTCATAGTAACACTCTCATAGTAACACTCTCATAGTAACACTCTCATAGTAACACACGTGAGCACAAGTTTTGCTCGAGTCTGAAATGGCTTGATTGCAGTATCTCTACTACATCGGGTACCAGGAGTCTAAAGGTGACTATAGGAGTGGAGTTTCATGCCTACCGGCCTCTGATGATGTTAAAAATCATATTTACAAGGTAGTAAACGGCGTTTCTATGCTCTAGCTACTAAAATATTTTATTTATAAAGAAGCAATGATACTTTGGAGAAATACACTTACCAAAGTTGAATCTGGAGCCAATTAACCACGATAAATGAGGGAGTATGGTCCACATGTTACATGCATTTTCCAAAACGGTCAGTGTAAGTTATTACAAATATTTTTTTGAAAAAAAAAATACAATAAAAACAAATCCAAATGTATAAATGTTACTTAAATTAATTTAAAATAACATTTTCTACTATATTTACATATAGTACAATATATATATATACAACCTATGTATTTGCTCCTGCAGCTGTCAGACTCTATAACAACAACTGCTCCAAAATCCCCAAATCCTACACAATAACGTGCAATAAACTGTGCAATAGCCGTGTAATAACCATGCAATAAACTGTGCATTAACTGTGCAATAAACCTGTGGCTGGTACACCGCTGTAAATGCTGTATATAACTTGTATATAATTAATATTAACTTGTTCTACACCTACACTGCTCTTATGTAGATGACTTTTTTAATATTGTTACATTACACAATTACATTCTAGCAAGATGAAATTGTGTAGTGTTTCTTCTCACCTTTATGATTTTGCTGCTACTCGCACCTTTATTTGCCCCCGTGGCGTGTTATTTAAGCAGCCACTTTTCACAGAAACTGCCATTGGGTCAGCAATGATACTGTGCTTAGTTTGTTAAGTGTACTAGTAATTATTTTTACTGCAATTGTTTTTGAAATGATTGTTTATTAAATACACAAATGCATAACTAAATTACAACTTTTTTGTATATGACATGGATATCATATATTCTTATTTATTATGTATTATATTTCGCTTATTGGGCGTTATGGCCTGTACCAGGGTATGTTATGTATATAAATATATACATATAAACATACCTCCTGTGTGCCGGCTGGTCCAGGTGAGGAAGACGAGGCTGCGCTACCAATGACCTCGGATGAAGGGCAAGCGGAACCCTGAGACTCATCGCTGTGGTGCTGATCTGGAGACAAACTCTCACTGCTGCTGTCCTCCTCAAATGCGTAAGAGTCCTCGTGCTTGGGGAACTTTCCATGGTTTACTGGGAAAAAAGGAGGCACGTTAGCGTCCACATTAAAAAAAAGTATCTTGCTCGGAAAAAACAATTTTAGGAAAATTCAAACCACAAACACTTAAATGGGCAAATGTCAAAAATTGGCCAGCGTATGTCTTTAATAAATCTATAAGCTCAGCGTGAAGCTAAAGTTACACATACTAAACTGGCAACTATAAATGACCCTAACGCTAAACTCACGCAAAATAGATGAAAAATAAGCATTCATGGTGATGAATCCGATCTTATCATATTTTCTTCACCATATTATCATGTTATTTTTATAAAATTACTTTTTATGGTTTATATTTTGACTTTAATCTTCTACAACTGCTGCAGATTTAAAAAAATTTGTTGCCGTTGTTTTTTTTAAAGTTCTTCTTGTTAAATTATATTTTTAGAATGTGGCGCGGGCCAATAAAAAAAAAAAACTGCAGGCCGCAAATGGCCCCCGCTACCCACACGTCTCAAATATGTCACTTTATTAACTGTGTTGAATAAAAAGTATATAAAAAGTATAATATTTGTTTATACATTACAGATTGTAATGAAAAAAATCATCAATTCATAAAAAATAAATATTAAACAATCATTACAAAATAATAACAATAAATTAGAAATATAAAAAAAACATAATAGATAAAGCATACATTATATATAATATATACATATAAAAAATAAATATAGAATTTTATAATTTATGCTTTTTTGCCTACTTGTCCAGACTTTAGGGCGACCCGTCACCGTTTTACTGGCAAAATGACAACAAAAATGCATCAATAATAAAAGCCAAGTAGTGACCTAAGACTGACAGAATGAATGTAAAATGTGTGACCCGTGACTTGCACGTCTCACCGCCACCACACTCGGTGGTGACGTGTTACGCTGCGCTGCGGAATCGCCGACACAGCCGCCAATTGGCCAGGCTGAGCTCAGCCTCAGCTCTGATTGGAGGAGCTAAGAGTGGCTATCTGAGAGAGGTGTGTGTGTGTTTGTGGAAAGAGATATAAGATTGGCTTTTTGAATCCAAACGCGTGACAGCCAAGAACAGATCCCTGGTTTCAATCATAGCACGACTCATGAAACCCATTGAAACACACACACACACACACGCACACACACGCACACGCACGTACACACAATGTCCCATAAAGTAAAGTACGATACATGTCCTCTTCATGAAACGTGGGGTGTCAAACTTGCATTCACGGTGGGCCGCATCGCACTTCTGGTTGCCCTCTGAGGGCCGCCTGGAACTATAAAAACATATTAATGATATTGCACATTAGATTATTTATTTACCTGGTTTATTTACCTATATTGAAATGAGAAGTCAAAGAGCCAAGTTGAAATACAGCATACTGGTATACTACCATTGTATAATTCGATTTAAATGGAGTTTTGGCCCGTGGCACAATCTGAAAATGTGATTTAAGACGAAAACTTAAAAAACCTTAGCAATAAAAATCAGCAGTCATTTTACAAGAATTAAGTAAAAAATATTTAAAAACCCTGTAAACTAACAAGAAAATGCCCAGTGATTGGCTGTCAGCTGAGATAGGCTCCAGCACACTCCCATGACACCAGTAAAGACAAGCGGGATCATGGATGGAAATTGCAATGTTTTAGGAAAAATAACATTAATATCATTAGCGTAGCATGTTGTAGCAATATCCTGTAGTAGCATGAAGTTGAAATAAAAAAAAAAACTAGATATTAAAAAAAAATCATAACATTGGGAGAAACAAACAAACAACAAATAAGGTTTTTTGAATATTAGATTGCAGAAAAAGTTCTAATGTTTCGATGATGAAGCAAAATATTATGGGAACAAAGACCTAATTATGTAAAAAAAAAAATAAAAATTATGTGAAGAAAGTTGAAATTTTGTATTTTAACAAAAAATAACAGCAGAAATGCAAAACACAAAAGTGCAATTTATGATTTACCACCATCTGTAACCCATTTTACTAATAATATTTTCAGGATAAAGGATGGAATTTTAGTAGCATAGACTTGAAATAATAAATAAAGACATTTTATTTGAGTTTTAATTTAGTTTTCGGAAACGTTTTTACATTGTTGGAAAATATGGGGTAGTAAGAAAGCTGTAGTAATGAAAAAAAAACGAACATAAAATTGAAATAGTAGGAAAATGCAAAAAACCCCAACAAAACAGCAAAAATGAAAAAGAAGAGCAGAGATTCTAATAAAAGGATTTTTCACCTACATGGCAAAGCTGAGATGCAGTTTAAAAAAAAAACTTCTTAGTATATCTACACGTGTTGCCTTACAAAACATGAAAGTGATGAAGTGATGTGCCCTTCACTGGAAAACATCTGGACACCCCTGGCACAGATGAATGACGTCTGAGCAGGGATCACTTGCCCCGCTCGTGTGATTGGTTTAGGAAAGTGCTTCTCAAATAGTGGGGCGGGCCAATGCCTTATTTCAACACCATGAATGCCAAAAATCAAGAAGTACATTTCGTTCATTGATCATTATTATTAAGTTATTGCTTTTATGTACAATGTATAAGTATTTGGTTTACTCCTCACTAGGGTTACAGGGGAATGCTGGAGCCTATCCCAGCAGACTGGTAGAGCCTGGACTAGTCGCCAGCCAATCACAGCTCCTGTGTTTATGCATGTATTTATTTATTTGTTTTTATTTATATGTATTCTCATTTTAATGTGTTTTATTATTCACATTCTTTTTTGATTTTATTTTTACTCACATTTGCTGCGTACTCTCTTTATTTGGTGCAACTGCTCTAATTGTGGAGACATGAAGAAGGAGTGGGGCTAAACAAACTCCTTTTCAGACATGATGAAGCGTGTGACCGCGCGATGTTCCTTGATGTAGCTCGTGGAGCATGTCTGGAGCAAACAGCGCGTGAGCATGACAGGTTGGGAGAATGGTGCTGATGGTTAGAGAGGGAGAGAGGGGTTAATGTTGCGGGAGAGCAGCAGCCTGGTCCTGTCAGAAAGCTTTGTAGGTGGCTTGCTGGATGGAGCCATGCGGGCCCGTTAAAGCGAGGAGATAGGTACAAACATACACAGTGGTAAGCCCGCACACGTGCTTGCAAAAACACTTCTGAAGAAAGAGGGTGGGCCTAAATACAGCTGCTGTTCATCCCAGTAAAGCAGTCGCGTCCTTCTGCAGCGGTGCTGTAAACCAGCTGACTGCGTCTTCTTTGCGCAACATGTATACCGGATGCAAACAGAACCGCCGAGCAGCATAGCAAACCCACATAACAGTGTCAGGAATGATTTACAGCCAGCAAACAACATCTAAGGAAGTGCAAGAAAAAACGGCGGAGGCACAGCATGGAGGATTATGCACAATCAAGATGCTTTTCCTGGAAGCACGAATCTCCCCACTTGAACCCCACCCCTCCCCACCCCTCCCCCCAATAAACAACAATGAATCCTGCACTCAAGTACACTCGAAGTTAAACAAAAACAACTATGGAGATCAAAGTAGATGGTTCCTCATAGTAGATTGGGATAGTAGATTCCTCATTTATATCACTCGTACAGTCTGGACCACATGGAGAAAAATGAAGGGATGCCACATTTTGCCAATGTTTTTGGAATGTGGGAGGAGAAGACCCACACACGCACGGGAAGAACATGCAAACTCCAGATTTGTTGTCTTGTACAATTATTGTCTGACATTGTATGTGTTTTATTTGTGTGTGCATGACCACACTTTAGGGACAACCCTAAGAACAGAAGAAAAATATTTTATTGTTACTGTCCTGTTAGGGTGAGGAGCTCCTCCCGGATGGCCGAGCTACCCTAAGAGATAGGGTGAGGAGCTCGGCCATCCGGGAGGAGCTCAGAGTAGAGCCGCTGCTCCTTCACATGGAGAGGAGCCAGTTGAGGTGGCTCGGGCATCTAGTCCGGATACCTCCCAGGCGCCTCCCTGGTGAGGGGTTTTGGGCATGCCCGGTCGGGACAAGGCCCCCGGGAAGACCTAGGACACGCTGGAGGGACTATGTCTCACAGCTGGCCTGGGAACGCCTTGGTGTCCTCCCGGTGGGGCTGGAAGAGGTCGCCGGGGACCGGGAAGTCTGGACTTCCCTACTGAAGCTGCTGCCCCCGCAGCATTGTAGCGGTAACAACATCTGCATCTGGCTGTCAAGCTTCAGCCTGTCCTGTCAGTATTTTAAACCTGGATCGGAACGGTTTGAGGGAACATTCATTAGCAGTCAGCAAAAGGTTGAATCAAGGTAACTGGACTTCTTTTGTCACCTTTTGATCCAAAAGGCTTCATCGCTTCTAAATTTTAGGGGTGGAGTTCTCTTCTTCAGATGTCCCCGGTCGACGTGTCTCCAAAGGACGGTCACTACAGGTTTTGTTGTTGGACGACCACAACACATACGAGAAGCTCAAGAGAGACCCCACCAGTGGGTACAAGAAGAATATTATTGAATGCCTTCAAAAGAAAGGCGGATTACACCGCTGTTTGTACCACCATGCATTTATGGACTCCTAAAAATTCATAAGCATAAGCATTAACTCTCGCGTCTACAGCATTGCCAAAGATTCAACAAATTCAAATCGCTAACAAGGTCCGGAATCTGCGACTTCCTGCAAATGAAACTATAGTACCACCGACGTCACTTCGCCGTTCACATGCATCCCTACCACTGGTATGTTCTGGGAACGACAGCCAGAACCAACCTCACGCCAGACCAGATATGCGGACTGCTTTACCTTTCTCTTGGCACCACTTACTTCCAATTTAACAAATGGACAGAAGCATGTCTGGGCCATGCGCTCATCAGCTTCCCCCATGGTGGCGGACCTGTACATGGAAGAAGTGGAAAGGAACACTGGACCCCTCTACAGGAACCAAGCCTAGCCACTGGTTCATGTACGGTGACAATGAATGGGTTAAGATTAAGACCTTCGTAGTAGATTACTTTACCAAACACATCAACTCCGTCATCATCTGATTCACCAAGGAGGACATCAGGGACAACATGATGTCCTGCGAAGTGCCAGCAGGGGAGGAAGGAAGCCTTAATATTGAGGTCTACAGAAAACCTACTCACACAGACCACTCCCATCGCCCACTGGAACACAACCTAGGGGTCATCAGAACACTCAAGGATAGAGAGGAGGAACTCCCCACCACTGACAACGGAAGAGGGAAGGTGCAGACACCCATCCCAGAAGCCCTTCCAACTGTGGGCTTGGTCTTTGTCAAACCCGTCAGAAAAGGGAGGGAAGCTACACCAGAGCCTGAGTCTGGTGACATCCTGTGTGTCTGCTTTGTCAGAGAAGGAGAAGGAAGGCTGGAAAACCCACCAACACCTTCAGACAAAATCTGGTTCACCCCAAGGACAAAATTGCGAGAGGCAAACTCAGCAGTGTATACAGTAAACAGTGACACAGTGAGATGAAGGGGTCTACATTGGTCAAACCAAAAACCTTACAAACATAAGGACAGTTCCAAATGTTCTCTGACCAGAGGGGGATGTTTACACCACACCTACCGTCTGCTTACAATGTCGGCCCCCAAAGATGATCACATTCTATGACATGAATGAAGCAGCTAAGGAGTTGGTTGGCCTCCAGCCAGGTGGACGACCTATCGCTATGCAAGTGGGCCATTCACGAGCCACATCCACCCCCACAAAGACAACCCGTGGTGACCATGTCCACCAGAACCGTAAACAGGAGAATTCCACATCCAAAATTTGGAACTGAAGAAGCCCTTTGGATTAAAGGTTAAACGTCTTCAACCAACAAGAAGAGTACCGTTGTCTCGAGTCAATATTTTGCCGATTACCATGACCTGGACGATGGAGAATCTGATCTCACAGATATTTATTAGCAGCTGTTGGGCAGGGAATGAATGGATCAGGATTTGGGTGGATTGTTCATATTGGGATCTGAGATTGCTTAATATCAATGTCCTCAGCTGAGACGTGTATGAGTGCCGGAATAGATGACACAAACTCATTTTGCATTTCCAGATGGAAGATGGAACATAAATGACGTCCCTTGGTACATCACGGTTCAAACATCGCTACCTCACTCTACCAGTGACTGGCGTGGGTTGTGGCTGACAGCAGCTCCTGTGTGAATGTTCCCTGGTCATTGCAGTTGTATTCTACTACACTGGCCACTGGGTGTCAGGGACAATGTCAATGATGAGACAGTAGCTACCAACTATCCCGTCAATGGTAACATGTGAGTCTATGTAATGTCATATTTATGTCCAAAAAATCCTATTTCCTATTATTATGTAATTGTTATTAGGGTAATTGTAAAAATGACTATAAGAGTATTATTTCATGTCTAGAAGGTTCTAATAATGTTAAAAACCATATTTAGAAGGTCTTAAACAGGTTTTCAATGCTCTACCTATGAAAAAGGTTGATCGGGTGTGTCCAAAGTGTAACACGGGGGGCATTTTTTAAAAAAATTAGGAGAGAAACGTTGATATCTGATGAAAAAAAATCATAATTTTATTAGAATAACTTATTATGAGAAACAATAATGTTTTTTTAGTCGCATCACATTGAAATATTAATGAAAAAATAGTTAATGTTGTAAAATTAGTGGTGATTTTTGGAAAATTTGGTTAGGGAAAAAAGTTGTAATATTATGGGTCTATTGTGTATATAGTGAAGAAAAATAGGCTTTTTTAAAAAGTTGTATTATTATGAGAAACAAAACAAAATGAAGTTTATTTGGAAAATGTAATTGTGGAAAAAGTTATGAATGTTATGTTTATGTTAATGTTCTGTTCATTATGTTTTATGAATAAATAAATAAACCAATTCAAAATATTATGGGAATAAAGTGAAATTACAAGAAAAAAATTCACAAGAAGAAAGTTAAAATAGCTGGAAAATGTAGAAAAAAACAACATTCAAACATCATAAACATGTCAATTGCCCAAAATCCTGTCTCAGATGAAATCTAATGCATACTGCATGCTAATAAAAGGGACATGTATTATGTTTTTTCTTTTCATTGTCAAAGAAGTGTGAAATGCATCCAATTTCTCTGCACTTATCTTCCCGCAGCCATCATCTGTCCAAGCACCGCCAGACACCTCGACCTACTAGAAAAATAAATGAACTGGCTGTAAATAAAGGGCTGCCGCAGGTGAGATTTTCCACCTACCACAATCTCGCTCGGCTAAATCCAGTACAAATAATCACGTCTGAGACTAACCTGCCTGGCCCGCCAGCCGGCGGTCTCCCGGTCCCGCCGGCAGGAGCAATCCCCCTGACCTGAGGTGAGCACAGCTAATCAGTTTGATTATCTTGACTGCGAGCACGAGGCACAGCACTTATTTGGTCAAAACGTGAGTGCGGTTTTTGCTAAGTCATATCTGAGGGGAGTGCATGGCTTGAATGTCAAAAACAAATGGAGGACATCGAGCTTTGTGCTGGACAACTCAGGTGAAGGCAGTCATGTCTGATAAAAGTGGTTGACTTTCTGTATGATTCATGAATTAAAAAGCGAAGAATATCAAGGCGGCCGCCACACCCTTCAATTATTCTGTACGTGGCCTTCAGTACAGTTTTTTTTTTAATAATAATGAATTTATAATTCAAAATAAAACAAAAATTAAATGCATTAACAAAATAGCCAAGATTTATGACCTCCGACTGCAAGGAATAACACAGGACGTGACAAAGTATTTTGACACACTGGCCGCACTGGATGCCTCAATGGCGGCCAGTGTGGGGGCCAGCAGGCCTAAATACAGCAGATTTTTAGAATCCGTTTTCATTGTAGAGAAAAGCACGGTACAAATATTTACCTATGTGACATTTTTATGCCAATATCTGGCCAAAAATGTCGGTAATAATACTTCTCTAATATCCCTAATCCCTAAAAATACTAGTAACACTGTACATAATATATATATAATAATTACAGCTATCACTGGATTCAGATATTTCATCGTGATTAATCACATTTTGTCCGTAGTTAACTCATAATTAATTTTATTTCATCGCAAGTAAAAATAAGTTTATAAAAAGTAGGGATGCAAATCTGTGGTAAGCAACTACGATAACTACATCAATTTTTGTAAAAGGATAGCAACATCGGAAATATGGGCTATTATTTTATTCACAAACAATATACAGTTAGAAATCCCTTGGCTTTTGTTTTAATGCAAACACGATTTATCCCCAATGTGTCCTTGAACGCACCGTCGTTGCACAGATGGATTACTACGCTATGTTATTAGCCTTTTTCTTTCACCTTTGGATCCCAAATGCTAATACTACGTGGGAATGCACAAACGTAAGCTCTGATGACATCACTGAGTGCTAATGTGCATATTTGTGGTACACAACTTCTCTGGAAAAAAAAACTCCGGTTGCCAGGCGGTCTGTATTTGTCATAGCATGACAAGACAATCCCTACTAAATAAAAAATGGGACCATTAGGGATGTTTGGAAGGATATGCACCATCCACACACCAGTGCTCCAGCTTCTCTAAGGCTAAGTTGTCACGTTGAAAAGCCATTTGCTGCCCACCATCGTGGATGACATCATCATGTGTTTACAAGTCAAGTGTAGCAGGAGTGTGTACTGCTATTCCAAACACCTCCACTGCCTCTGCCTGGCCTGATTTAACATCACAGAGTTCTAACAATGTTTAAATTGTGTAACCAGGCTGTTGGACAATGGCGGGAACATGAGTTTGACGCGGTCTTGCACAATTTCAAACATTCTACAGCTGAATTCAAACACACGACACTTAAAAGCTAATGTTTTGACTGGATGTGTCAAACGTAAACTCAGAGGTGTGTATGGTGCGTTAAGCCCGAAGGATTCTGTTTGTGTTTCTGTCAGCAAGAAGATGAAACAATGGTTGAAATAAAATGTGGCGGAAATCTATTCAGGGGCGATATTGTAGGTGAGTGCTGTACAAAAAATGTGAAATGTATGGAATGTGACATAGGTTTGATGCTGGAATGGTTTAAAGCATTTACAAATGTGGAAAGCTACCGTTCATGGGCAGGAAAATGTGGAATTCAAGGAAAATTTGGGGAGAGCCTGAATGATAGGTAAAAATAATCCTTAAACGGAGAGTCGGAATGTTTTGATGTTGGTTTGAAAATGGCTTGAATCGGTTGAGAAATGTGGAAGTAGTACAAATTTTTAGGATCAAAAACAATATGTGGAATTTGGGTACAAATAGGAATTTTGGAGATGTGGAAAATTGTTAGCCTAAATGTCCTGAATGAGATGAATGGTTCCTTGCGGGAATGTTTTTTAAAAGAGGTGAAAAAATGTCACCTGTCATTCATTTTTGTTGTCGGGCAAATAAGGGACTTATATCTATTTAAATATATCTTTGTGATATATTTAGAAAAACTATTACTCTCAACTCCTTCTTTTTCTTTTTTCCCCATTTTTGCTGTTTTTTTCAATTTTCCAAAAATTTGGTAATACCATGATAATTTTCCAAAAATAATTTTAAATATTTAATATAGATCTTTGACATATTTATTATTAATATATTATTCTTGTGACATTATCATTATTCATTGTTTGTTTAGTTTTTCATAATACACTTCTCATTAATATTTAAACTATATGCAACTAAAAATCAGATATTTTTGCTCATAATGTTACAAAATTCCACTCGTAAACTTCCAGCTTTGTGTCTTATTAGACTTTATATAAACTTTATTCTCTTAATATTTTGACTTCATTCTTGTAAAATTACTCTCAATTTTGCAGTCGTTTTCTTGTCAAATTATATTTTATATAATATATTATTTTTACATTCTAGTAGCTAAAGTTTGCATATTACTATCATTGGCTGATGACAAACATAGCTAGTGTGTGTTCATGCTCGCACCCTGCAGGTAGCTGGAAGACCTTCAACATCCTCAGCGTGTGTGTGTGGGCGATGGCGGGGGCGGGGGAAGCTTTTGGTGGCGTGCAGTATTTAAGGATGAGGGCCCAGAATTTGGTGCTACGCCCCTGGTAAACACTAAACCGAGCAAAAGCAGAAAATCCTACACAAAACCCTTTTCTTGTAGATGCAGCAGATGCGGAGAGTGGGCAAGGCCTGCAGGGGTGCCAGACAGACGGATGTTGCAAATAATTCAGCATTACATGACACACGTGGCCTTTAATGTGCTGACTATCAAGATTAAAGAAGATGGCTGCAAAGTATTACCGCGCAACCCTGACCCAGAGACAGGAGAGACCGTTAATCTAGATGATGGAAAAGCACTCTCAGTTTGTTCAGGTCTACATGTCCTCATCACTATGTCTCTGCATTCATAAGGTAGCGTCTCGGGAAATGTACCAAGAAGCTGAGAGAGAGGAAAGCATTCCTCGGTGATCACTTACCGAGTTGGCTGTGTTGTCTCGCTGCATCTAGTATGCTTGCTGCTTCATCTTGTCCTGCTCTACACCCACGTTACCAACCAGACACAGCGAATATATACCATCACAGAAACTCACCTCCTGCATTCTTTAGCAGCAGGCGCTAGGCCTGTGGCTCGCTAAAAAAAGAGTCAAACAATCGTCCCTCGCCACACCGTGGTTTTCACTGTATGGAGCTTTTTCAAAAACACGTGAATAAATCATGCTGTTCCGTGTGCGCGGTGGCTGAGTGGTTAGCACATTGGCCACACAGTCAGGAGATTTGGATGACCAGGGTTGGAATCTCCGTTGGGCATCTCTGTGTGGAGTTTGCATGTTCTCCCCGTGTGTGTGTGGGTTTTCTCCGGGTACTCCGGGTTCCTCCCACATTCCAAAAACATGCATGTTAGCTTCATTGGCCGCTCTAAATTGTCCAAAGGTATGAATCTGAGTGTGAATGGTTGTTTGTCTATATGTGCCCTGCGATTGGCCGGCGACCAGTCCAGGGTGTACCCCGCCTCTCGCCCGAGGCTGGGATAGGCTCCAGCAACCCCTGCGACCGTAATGAGGATAAGTAGCCAACAAATATGCAAATGTTTTTTGCCTAAATTAAACATCTACAGTCATCATTTAGAAGATGCATTCAAAGACAATGCTGCTATGTAGTATTCTACACTGGTCACTAGGTGGCAGTCATGTTACTGTAATGGTTTGTGAGTCAAGCAAGCGCCAGGACACCCGGCTTTTATTGCAGGTTAGAATGATCCCTCTATGTCACCTCTATGCTCTTATTATTCATCGCGTAGCTCTTATGCTGCAGGGACTACTATTATTCCTAGAATGGGCCACAGGTCAATAACAAACCTGCTGTGGCCTGCAAATGTCCCCCACTTTGGACACCCCTGTCCCACACCCAAGTCCATTCGGAAGTACGATTTTAGTCAGAAAGGGTGCATCTGTGGGGAAGGAAACATTCTGGCCGCCTGTCATTCTCAGAAGAAGTTACCGACCGAGGTAGAAGAACATTCATGCACAGCCCCCAAAAGCCTACTTTGTTTTAAAACCAGTTTACTTGCACTGTTCCAGTCTTCTTACCAGTGGTGGTTTGCGTGTGTGTGTGTGTGTGTGCGTGTTCGTGCCGCAGCTCCGTGTTGGAGGTTGTTACTCACGAGGCATGATGCCTTGGTCTGCCAGCTGCTCTCGTGTCCTCCTCTGCTGAAGTCTTAACTGTAGCACTATAGGTGGGGGGAGGGAGGAAGAGGAAGGGTGACAGGGTCAGGCAGACGGATAGCAAAGATGAGGAGCAAAAAGGCGTTAAACAGGAAGAATGGATGCATGGAAAGGATGGATGGAGAGTAACGAAAAAAAAAATGTCAGCAAGCGCAGAGTATAGAAAGCACAAAGCATCACGTTGATACACCGACAGCGGGATGTTTGTGGTGGAGGTGGAATGCAGTACACATGTATAGAATCTGCACGCTTGCGCAAAATAAAGGAAAAAAAACCCCAAAGCAGTCCGATCACAAATATTTCTGCAAGCAGGATGTCAGCCGGGATAAACACTGCTCCTGGCTTTAAACAGATCTGCTGTGTGCGTGCGTGTGTGTGTGGTCGTCAGGCCGCGCAGGCACACTCAACGTGTGTTTGTGTGTGTGCAGTCAAGGTTGGAGTGTGGGGTCAGAAACATCGAGACTCCTCCGTGTCTGTTGCTCTACTTGCGCCGGTTTCTCTCTTGCATTGCTTTTTTTAAGCCTTGCTGCCGATATCTGAAATGTTTCAATGTCCTCCGCTCGTATCGCTCATTGTCTTCTTCAGGTGGTCAACAATGAATCTTAAACCTACAAGCCTGACCCCCATCCCCACATCCTAACCCAGGGAATTAAAAAACTTTTAGGGCCCTCTAAAATCTGTTTTATTTTTTCCCAAATTTCTTTTTTTCTATTTACATTTTTTGGAATTCTGTAAACAATGATGGAAAATCCGTCACTTTACAGAGAGACAGTTCTTTTGGCTTGGCTGACTAAAAAGTGGCTCCTCAATTTTTAATTTACTAAAATTAAAATATAATATAAAGACATGTCTCAGTTAGTCGAACCTCGGTTACAGGAGCTGCAATGTGGTTTTCGTCCCGGTCGCGGAACACTGGACCAGCTCTACACCCTTGCAAGGGTACTGGAGCGTATGTGGGAGTTTGCCCAACCGGTCTACATGTGCTTTGTAGACCTGGAAAAGGGATTCCCTCGTCGTGTCCCTTGTGGTGTCCTGTAGGGGGTGCTCTGGGAGTACGGGATTGATGGTCCGCTTCTACGTGCCATTTGGTCCTTGTACAATCGAAGCAGGAGCCTGGTTGGCATTGCCAGCAGTAAGTCCAGCTTGTTTCCGGTGAACGTTGGCCTCCGCCAAGGCTGCCCTTTGTCACCGATTCTGTTCATAATCTTCATGGACAGAATTTCTAGGCGCAGTCAAGGTGTTGAGGGAGTCCAGCTTGGTGACCTTAGGATCTCGTCTCTGCTATTTGCAGACGATGTGGTCCTTATGGCCTCATCAGGCTGTGACCTTCAGCGTTTACTGGAGCGGTTTGCAGCTGAGTGTGAAGCTTCTGGGATGAGACTCAGCACCTCCAAATCCGAGGCCATGGTTCTCAGTCGGAAACGGGTGGACTGTACCCTCCGGGTTGGGAGTGAGGTCTTGCCTCAGGTGGAGGAGTTCAAGTATCTCGGGTTCTTGTTCACGAGTGAGGGAAGGTTGGAGCGTGAGATCGACAGACGGATCGGTGCAGCATCTGCAGTAATGCGGTCGCTGTACCGGACCGTCGTGGTGAAGAGAGAGCTGAGCCGGAAGGCAAAGCTCTCTGTTTACCGATCGATCTACGTTCCCACCCTCACCTATGGTCATGAGTTATGGGTCATGACCGAAAGAATGAGATCGCGGATACAAGCGGCGGAAATGAGTTTCCTTCGTAGGGTGGCTGGACTCACCCTAAGAGATAGGGTGAGGAGCTCGGCCATCCGGGAGGAGCTCAGAGTAGAGCCGCTGCTCCTTCACATCGAGAGGAGCCAGTTGAGGTGGCTCGGGCATCTAGTCCGGATGCCTCCCGGGCGCCTCCCTGGTGAGGTGTTTCGGGCATGCCCGGTCGGGAGAAGGCCCCCGGGAAGACCTAGGACACGCTGGAGGGACTATGTCTCACAGCTGGCCTGGGAACGCCTTGGTGTCCTCCCGATGGAGCTGGAAGAGGTCGCCGGGGACCGGGAAGTCTGGACTTCCCTACTGAAGCTGCTGCCCCCGCGACCCGGACCCGGATAAGCGGAAGAAAATGGAATGGAATGGGATATATATATAGTGTTACCAATACTTAACAATCAACATACAAAATAATATTAAATCATAATAATGCATTGCTCATACATTTGATAGACTATAATCTAAATCAACATCATCACTGACTTGCCATTAACTCAACTAAACACCCAGAGAAACAAATTAGTATTTAACAGTACCGTGTGAGAGTCCCACACACTACTGACCACCGTCCTGTTTATTTACAACAACCAATGCTATGACAACATTTTTGTTCTTTGCTTTTGGGGAACTTGGAAACAGACAAATGTGGTTCTTTGGATATGTACTAGAAAGATCAATGGCTGAGCAGTGTGCCGAGGACATGTTTACAATTTTGGATGAGAAGAAGAACTTTTGCCTACGTCGGCGAGAACCTTGGTCCAAGTCTGCATGATGAACCATGCTTTTAAAGTCTCGGTATGCATGGCGATGCACGCCTCTCCTTGTCGTATATGTCAGATATATGCCACCTGACTGTTCGTACCGCAGTCGCATTGCGTACATGTCGGATTTATATTCACATACAAATGATGTCAGTGTCCCAATTGGAAAAATCAGAATCCCTCAGTGTGCCATGGAAGCTGACTCCACACTGAACCCTTGTGACTGCTATGGAGCAGGGCGGACCGGCGCAGCAGCAGCCCCCCGCTGCTGTACCGGCTCCCAATCGGCTCCCATCTAACCAAGCCGGCTCCTGCTGTTCATTTACACAGAAACACAAACAGCATCAGCGTACTGTATATATTACATACAGCATATACACCACCAGCCAAAAGCTTAAGAACACCACCATTTCTTCAGTCATTTGTTAAAATGCAACTCAGTGAAGTCCATTGAATAGCTTGAAATGGTACAATGAGTAAGTGTTGAAGTGCCAGACGTTAAAAATGGGTGTAAAAAATATGTATACTCATCCAAAATGTGTAAACAATTTAAAGCTTTTCTGAAGAAATGGTAGCGGACCAAGCCTTGGCATTTGCTGCAACTAATTCTTACAATTTGTGGAGTACTTACTACCTCCTCTGTCCGCACAAAAGCGGCATTTGGAACACACTGTGGTACTATACCCTACTGAGCATCTGTTGAACTGCATCGTTGAACACATTGAAACGAATGTGTCGCTACAAATTGGCAAGAAAAAAGTCAATAAACAATGGTAGACTTTTAACACTTCAAAATGTTTTGTTTTCCTGCAGATAAATTGGAGTGTTCTAGAACTTTTGACCGATTAGTATGTGCACAGATATCGCTACCAGCAGCTTGCATCTCCATACCAACACAATTAGCATACGTAACTAAACAAGTATTTAAATATAGTATTCACTCACAGACACATAGCCTCCGAAGCAGAGCGTGTTAGAAATGATTCCGTAACAAACGCGCCCAGTCTGCTCTTGGCAATCTGTCGGTGTGAGCTTGAAACTGAAACCAGGAAAATGCAATACAATGCAGAGCTGTGACGCATACAGGCGTATTCAAGAGTCCAATTCCATGTTGAGTACAATGAATTTGTACTGGTTGGCAAGTCGGCAGCAACACTGAAATTCCCTGACGGTTCTCCTGTTTCTGGGCCCAGATACTATCCCAAATCCTAACTCTTAACGCCCTAACCCAGTGTCTCTCCACCACTTATATTGACTTTATGGTGTTTCTATAGGCTACAGAGATTCATGTTTACATTTTATGCTGGCGGTGTGTCTTGGGATTGTTGGAATAAAAAAAAAAAGGTTGAAAAACACCGCCCTAACCCACCCTAACATTGAAGCAGCCCTAGACCAGGCACCCTCAGCATAACCCAAACCCTTTGATACGATTCAAGCATTTTCCGCGTTCCTGCCTTAAAGTCAGTTTCCACTCGGGGAGCTCATCGCTAGGCTCTCGGGGTAAAAGCACCTCAGTTATGCAACACAAGGGACTTTTGTCACACGTGCATGTTTTGTGCACCAGGGGAAAAAAGTCTAGAAAGTCCCCCACATTGTCTATGATTTTAACTCTTACTCTCCAAGATGATAATTCTTTGTGAGAAGCACACCGGCTGCCACAAAAGCCTTACTGTTATCGAGAGAGAACGCGCCATCACAGCACATGTCATGTCCGGCATACTGCTGCTTCTTCTCTTAAACACGTGTGTGGCGTTCCTGACAATAGACCAATGCAGAGTCTGCATCACTCCAGATGCTGCACCAATCCTCTTGTACATCTCGTATTCCATCCTTCCCTCATTTGTTAACAAGACCCCGACCTAAACTTCTCCACTTGCGGCAGCATCTGATCCCTGAACACAAACATGGGACTCCACCCTTTTCCAGGCGAGAGCTATAGGCTCCGACTTGGAGGTGCTAATTATCATCCCAGCCGCTTCACAATCGCCTGTGAACTGTGAGATTTGAAAATCATGACTTGATGAAGCCAGTAGGAACACATCAGCTGCAAAAAGCAGGGACCCGATCCTGCAGCCACCAAACCAGAGCCCCTCAACACCCTGGCTGTGCCTATAGATTTTGTCCATAAGAGAAAGGAACAGAATTGGCGCAAAAGGGCAGCCCTAGCGCAGTCCATCCCTCACTGGAAACAAGTCTGACTTACTGACCACCGGCAATGCAGAACAAGCTCTGACACCAGCGGTCATACAGGGAACTGCCTCAATTAGGTTTGGTACCCCAAACTCGTGGAGCACTCTCCACAGGATTCATCAAGGAACACGGTCAAATACCTTCTCCAAGTCCACAAAATGCATGTAGGCTGGTTGGGAAAACTCCCATTCACCCTCAAGTACGTTAACGAAAGTATAGAGTTGGTCCGCAGTTCCGCGACCAGGACCAACCAGGACCACAATGCTTCTTCCGAATCCAAGATTCAACTATCCTGCCGATATTCCTCCCAAGAACTTTTGAATAAACCTTACCAGGAAGGCTGAGAAGTGTGAGCCCATGATACTTGGAACACGCCCTCCGCTCCCTCTTCTTAAAAAGGGGGACCAAAACACCGGCCTGCCAATCCGGAGGCACTGCCCCTGATGTCCACGCAATTCTGCATAGTTGTGTCAACCACGACACCCCCACAGCATCCAGGGCCTCAAATGAATTCTGGGCGGATCTCATCCACCACTGGCGCCCTGACACCCAGAAGCTTTTTGACCACCTCAGCAAACTCACCTACAGAGATTGGAGACCATTGGAGACCATGTAGTCCCCAGGCACTGCTTCGTTACTGGAAGACGTGTCGGTAAGATTGAATAAGCCAGGAGCACACTTTCCCCAACAAACTACTACTGAGATGGCGGACGATGGTCCAGAATCTCTTTGAAGCCGTCCGTAAATCATTCTCCATGGCTTCCTAAAACTCCTCCCACATCCGTTTTGCCTCGTTGACTGCCAGAGCCAGAGACCTCGTGGCCTGTCGGTACCTGTCAGCTGCCCACTGAAATCTGATGAGCCAAAAAGGCCTAGACTAGAACTCCATCCCTCACTACTGATGTCCACCATTGGGTTCTGGGATTACCAGGCAGAGACCACCTTCCGGCCACAGCTCCGATCAGCTGCCTCATCAAAGGTGGCACATAACATTGCCCCAATCAGACTAAATGCCCACCACCTCACTTGGAACACGGTTGAAGCTCTCCCGGAGGTGGGAGAGTCTTCTGACCCAGGACTCTAGCAGATGCCCCCAGCAGACCCTTTTGGGCCTGCCAGATCCGCCAGGTCTGACAGGCATCCTCTCACACCATCGGTTGATGGTGTGACACTCTTCACCAGAGTGTCTAAAAGATATGGCCGCAAGTCCGATGACACCACTACAAAGTTGATCATCGAACTGTGGCCCAGGGTGTCCTGGTGCACATGTGGACACCTTTATGCTTGAACATGGTGCTTGTCACGGATAATCTGTGACAAGCACAGAAGTTCAATAACACATTTTATGCTAATAATGTTATTTTGAATGACAGCAATAGTTATGTTATTTTTTTTCTCTAAAAAAAACTGCAAAATGGCAAAGAGAGCAAAGAGCAAAGGTGATACTAATGATAGGCTTTTTCACTTTTTCACATACCACATAGCTGAGATCCATTTTTTTTCTTGAAATATATACAACTTCTTGGCATATCGAAGCAATCAATCAATCCAGATGCCATACTCTGCACCATGGCCAAGACCAAAGAGCTTTCCAAGGATGTCAGGGACAAGATTGTGGACCTACACAAGGCTGGAATGGGCTACAAGACCATCGCCATTTGGTGACAACGGTTGGTGCAATTATTCGCAAATGGAAGAAACATAAATTAACTGCCAATCTCTCTCGGTCTGGAGCTCCATGCAAGATCTCACCTCGTGGAGTTTCAATGATAATGAGAACGGTGAGGAATCAGCCCAGAACCACTCGGGAGGAACTCGTCAATGATCTCAAGGCAGCTGGGACCATAGTCACCACAAAAACAGTTGGTAACACACTACGCCGTGAAGGACTGAAATCCTGCTGTGCCCGCAAGGTCCCCCAGCTCAAGGAAGTCCATCTAGAGGCCCGTTTGAAGTTTGCCACTTGAACATCTGACTGACTGAGAGGAAGACTGGGTGAAAGTGTTGTGGTCAGATGAGACCAAAATTGAGCTCTTTGGCATCAAGTCAACTCGCTGTGTTTGGAGGAGGAGGAATGTTGCCTACGAGTCCAAAAACACCATCCCCACCATCAAACATGGAGGTGGAAACATTATGCTTTGGGGGTGTTTTTCTGCCAAGGGGACAGGACAATTGCACCGCATCAAAGGGAGGATGGATGGGCCATGTACCGTCAAGTGTTGGGTGAGATGGGTCGTGGTTGGCTATTCCAGCATGACAATGATCCAAAACACAAGACAAACACAAGCAGCATATTAAGGTCATGGAGTGGCCTAGTCAGTCTCCAGACCTTAATCCCATAGAAAATCTGTGGAGGGAGCTGAAGGTTGGAGTTGCCAAACATCAGCCACGAAACATGAATGACTTGGAGAGGATCTGCAAAGAGGAGTGGGCCAAAACCCCCCTGAGATGTGTGCAAACCTTGCGGCCAACTACAAGAAACGGCTGACCTCTGTGATTGCCAACAAAGGTTTTGCCACCAAGTACTGAAGCACCTTTTTCAACCATTGGAATTATAGACTGATCATTTCTTTGTTAGTGGGCAAACTTACTAAATCAGCTGGGGTTCAAATAGTTTTTTCCCTCACTGTATATGTATGTATATATATATATATGTACTGTATGTAGGGTTTCTGGTTTTTTTCCTGGTTGGGATCAAATCTGCCTAGTAACCGATGTTACTACTGATGTGTTACTACTATGTTACTACTGATGTGTTACTACTATGTTACTACTGATGTGTTACTACTATGTTACTACTGATGTGAGGGCTTGTGAATTGTAAAATGACATAAACACCTTATAACATCAGTTTCATGATTTTTTGACACCTCTGTCATATACTGGGACTTAACATCAGTAAGTTCTTTAAGTTGCTAATCAAGTCAGCATGAGGACCAGACCAGTAACACACACACACACACACGCACACACATACACAGTTTGCTAGTCTGCGGGGAGCACTTAAGTGAGATCTTTATCTTGTCTTTTAAATTCAACCATGCAGCAACAAAAGTTCCTAGGGCGATTCAAGCGGGTTGTAAAGCGACAAATTCTTCACGGCTGTGGATAAAATGTGAGCTTCTACAATTTAAAAGAACAAAAAAATAAATCTGAACAACCAGATGGTGTCGGACGGCAGCCGTCATAAGCAGTTAAATTTACAAGCAGCTTTGCTTCACTTACGCACAGTTTCTGGCTCATAAATTCAGCCTGGTAACTTGTAAAGACAAATCCCCTTTCGAGGGCCACATAGTGAAAAATGAAAAATGTAACTTTGCCATTTTGATTTTTTGTAAAGCAACATGTAGAAATGCTACCATAGTTTAGGAAGAAAGAAAGTTTATCATCATCAACTTTGGTATTTGCTCTTTTGCCATTTTTGCTGTTGTTTTTTCAAAATGTTCCAAATATTTCAACTTTTTTTTCTTAAATAATAATTCATCATTTTTTTGTTGCAAAATAATGACTTTTCAAAAAATTAAAATTATTTTGTTTTGTTTGTTTTTTTATAATATAATAAATGTAACATGATAACTTTAAAACAACATAACTTAAAAAAAATAGATTTTGTTTTTATTATTTGAAATCCATGCTACTGGAATCACATTTTTCCTCATAATTTTACAAATTTAATGTCATAAAATTGCGCCTTTTTTTCATCTTTCTGCTGCAGTTTTCTTTTTAAAATTTTCCAACTCCTCCAACTTTTATTATAATTTTATTCCCATAATTTTATTCTTGTAACATAACTTTTTCAGCAAACTAATTTTCCGAAAATGTACAAATGTATTTTGTTCCATTTTCATAATATTACAGGTTTTTTGTTTAATATTTCAACTTTGTGCTACTAAAATGATAAAACATGACTTTTCAAAATTTGATTATTTTTTTTCTTAATATTTTGACTTTATTTGTTGTTGATTTATTTCATTTTTGTTGCCTTTGAATTTATTTTGGAAAACGAGATCCATTAGAGGTTATGCAAACCAGTGTAGTTTTCATTCCTTGCCCCAGTGGGAATGGAAATCAGCTCACAGAATTTGTCATTGAGTTACTGTAATGTACATTGTTGATGTGGACATGGCCTTAGTCTAAAACTCGCACACCGGAGTTTGAATAATTGTATGTGAGTAGCATAATTGTTGTTCAATCTGGTGTAAACAATGAATAATAGGAGCGTAATGGTGACTATGGGGGTGTTATTTCATGTCTACAGGGCTCTAATAATGTTAAAAAAACATATTTAAAACGTTTTCTATGCTCTTATTGACATTGAATGATTGACAGGAATTATTTATCGTGGTAATGAAGGATGGCTGTGTTGTAAATCACGTGGCTATATCAAAATAGCTAGATAGTTGATGCGATGTAGTCTTTATACTATGATTTGAAGTACGTTACTTTTTGCATTTTTCCAGTCACATTAGGTGCAGTTTTACAAAGTATCGGTATCGGATCGGTATCGCCCATACCTGCTTGGATTTTACTCAGTATCGTACTGGAAAGGAAGTCAGTGGTATTGCACAGGGTACAATAGAGTTCTGACACCTAGTGGCCAGTGTGGGATATTTCATTTCACCAATGTCTTTTGAATGCCTCATCTTTGGGTTTTACTTGAGTCAAGCATGTGCATGCTTGAAAATGCGTCGTTGAGGCAAAACATATATGACATATGCGTAAATACGCTACGTGCGGACTATTTATGTATCTATTTATGTATTTCACCACGAAAAAACATGGTTTGTGAATGAATGCTTGAATAAAGCATGACATTGAACCTGTAGCGAGGGAGGACTCCACATAAATATCACATGTTGATGAACACGCGTGTTCTAATGGCTGGTTTTTGTGGACAAAATGGACATGCAAGGAATGTGCTGTTATTAAAAAACAATTCCTTGCACACCACAGTAGATTCACAGTGAAAATGGACATTTTTGAAAGCATCCGTGTCGGTGTGGACGTGACCTAAACCGCAGCCTGTTCTACATGAGCCCTCTCGGGTTCCCCGGAGCGCCGGGGGTCATTTCCCACCCTACCGGTCCACTCTAAACAACTCCGAAGGAAAAGCCCCGTTTCGTCTGCCGCTCCTACGCCGCGATCGCAGCCCGCGGAGACGCAGTCCTGGTGCACGGCTTGCGAGACGCCCCAAAACATAAGTTTGCCGCTTTGGAGTTCCTATCTCTGCTACCATCAGTTGCACTTTTCTTTAGGGAGGGGGCAGTGTTGGTCAGAAATACACACACACGCAATCAAGTCAGTGCACACACACACACACACACCATGATTTCATAGTGTGTGTGTGTGCGTGTGTGTGACGGAGCACAGGACGCAACGTGCTTACTGCCGTTTCTTGCTCTTTCTTTGTCATTGCAAGGCAGGGCTTCTTTTTCCAGGAAGGTATCTTGCTAAAGTAACAAGAAGCAAAGGCCGTAGAATGAGGTATTGATCTAAATTGTAAATTGTCGGTGGGGTTCTGTGCTCTATAGACTATTATGTATTATAGGCGACAAATCCCGTTGCAAGTCACAGGAAAGTCAAGTCAAATTTGCTCAGGCGTAAGAGCGAGCATGGATTGTGGGTGGTTAACTTCGAATCTTCGGGATCTTCCCGTTGCTACGGGCGCCGTTTACAATCACAGCTACACTTCCAACTACCTGCAAGTCTATTGCGCGTGCACAAAAGTGAGCGTCCATCTCGGTTGACGACCACAAAGTTTGAGTCGTGTGCATGTTTTACTTTTGGCAGTGATATAAGGTTTGCTTTTCGTTACCTTGTTTCTACTATGCAATGTACGATGTAAATCCAGCGGAACGCTTGGTGCGTTCTTCTTCCCAAAGACAGGAAAGGTCCAAACGCGACTTGGCTTATGAACGCTCAGCATTCTCTTTCGATGCAACGACACGCGTGTCCTTTTTTCGTGCAAGGTACAAACTCGTGATTCTCTTTCTCACATCATACGTGTTAACACTTTCCCTCCCGTAGTTTTTGCTTTTTCGTTTCAAGGTTTTTGTCGGAACATATTGTGGACCACACTTTGGGCACCCCCGACATATTCCCAGGAAAGCAGGAGTGGTCGGGGTTTGGCGTCTGTCCCTGCTGTGTGTTAAAGGGGAATTCAAATCAGTACTTGTTTCTGATAAGACCAGGCACACACACACACACACACACAAGTAGAAGTACAAGCGCCATTAGCTTCCAAGTCGACCTTATTCAGATAACCTTCAACCTCACAGCATCACCTAATCTCTCTTATCAGCGTGCTTCCAGCCGTAGTGTCAAAATCGCTTGCTTTCTCTCAGCGGCTGGCGTGCAACAAGTGCATGGACCTGCCTGAGTCGACACTAAGAAACATGTCAGAGCATCGTTCGGCTGGTTCTGTTTGCACCGGTGTCCATACAAAGCTCGGGTATCGGACCTTTTCCCGCATGCTGAAAAATCAAAGGCTGTGAGGATATTTTTACTTTTGTGACATCAGCTTTCTGAAATAAGCACTCCCACTCGTTATCCTTACGTAAAAAAGTGTCTTCAGTCAACCAACCGGAAGCCTTTCTTACCTGATCTGAACTTGCTTCGTATCAGTATTGAGTGCTCGGAGCCCAGAAGAGTCATAATGCTCTGCAGTAGAGTTCCAGGCTCGGAAAGCTGCAAGGTACAGTCATGCACGCCCGGCCTCCTGTCGGCTGAGATGGGATGGAGCCGACTCGGCCTACGTCGGGAGCAGCTCTTCCAGAAAGTTGGAGAAACGCTGGACAGAGTGTCTCTTGTGCCGGTGTTCTAGCAAGTAAATCTGAGCACTGCCGTCGATTTGGAAGTGTGTGAGTCCGGCTGAGGCTTTGGTCCCATCTAAGCCCACAGCTCTGAGGTCTGAGTCAGGGGGGAGCACACTGAGATATGCCCTGCTCTGGGAGGGGCCAAGCATTACAGTCCCGCCTGTAGGAGCCGGAGGCTGGACGGGATCTGGCTGATGACTTCTTCCTCCCTTGATACCAGTGTAAATATATCTGCCTATCAGCCCTGCTATGTGATTGGACGAGAGAGTCAGATAGACAAACATCGCGCTGGAACTCCAGAAACTTTCATTGACACTGTTGATGAACCAGAGTTCTTTACATACATGTGTCCTAAAAACCTTCAACAAGGTGTTATGGACCTGCACCCATGCTGTGACCATGTGGTAACAGGCGCATTCGTAACATGTTTGGCCGTTCTTTGGTCACTTTAGGCACTGATTTCATGTTGCAACACAGAAACAAACCTACCTTAAAACTAAAATATGATGGCAATCAAGTCATACAAGAAAGATTATTTAGGTAGAAAGTTGGAATGTTTGGACACCCCTTGTATGTCAACAAGGGGTGTCCAAAAGACAGTTGGATGATGCATGAACCGCCAAAATGGCAATAGTGTGGATTGTAACAGCAAGAGGTTTTTTCTAAAAACAACTGACTGATGTTGCACTCATTTCTTCCGTTCTATTTCCATTCATTGATTTGTTTCTTGTCACTTTGCTCGCCGTACTGTTCATATCAGTGACGTATGTCGCCGTGCAGTTTGCATTTACAAGCATCCCATTGCTTCCTCCTTCTTTTCACACAATATGAACTGCAATCATGAAGTGACGTACTTTAATGTGACTTTCTTTGGAATTCACTAAATACGCACCTTTACATTAACCCATCCATCCATTTTCTATACCACTTATCCTCATTAGGGTTGCGGGGATGCTGGAGCCTATCCCAGCAGACCTTGGGTGAGAGACCCTGGAGTGGTCGCCAGCCAATCGCAGGGCACATATAGACAAACAAACATTCCCACTCCCATTCATACCGATGGACAATTTAGAGTGGCCAATTAACTTGATGCGCATGGGTACTTTTTGGAATGTGGGAGGAAACCGGAGTGACCAGGAACAAACCCATGCACACCCGAGGAGAACATGCAAACTCCACAGAGATGCCAAGCAGAGATTGGAACCCAGGTCTTCCAGATCTCATGACTGTGTGGCCAACCTGCTAACCACTCTGCCTTTACATCAATGTGGTCTAAATCAGGGGTCTCAAACTCGTGCCATGGCGTTGTCTTTCCAGCCGGTCACTAAACCAAGGGAAGGAGCTCATCAATTAGAGCACCTGCTTTAGTGAAAACATGCAGTGTCTCGGCACTCCATGGCACGAGTTTGAGACCCCTGGTCTACATATACCAGGGGTATATACTTTGTGGCCAAACCTGCCTGTCAAAGCCTGATCCCGTTAGATCTCAGAAGCGAAGCAGGGCAGGGCCTGGTCAGTACTCGGACGGGAGACCTCAGAGGAACACCAGGTGCCACAGTGGGAGGAAGTAAACTTTCCTTGTGCCCTTAGGCAAGGCACTTCACCCACATTGCCTAGTATGAAAGTGGTGTGAGTGTGGGTGGTGGTCGGAGGGTTTGATGTCGCACGTTGGCAGCCTCGCTTTCCGTGGGTCTGCCCCAGGGCAGCTGTGGCTACATGGTGGCCTACCATCGCCAAGTGTGGTGTGAATGAATAACGATGACCTCGGTGTAAAGCGCATAACAAGTATCATTCATTATTATTATAAACGCTAACCTTCACTTTTTACGGCGACATTACCGCAGACCTTTTCTCCAAAAGTGCAAAAGACTTGTGTCGCGCAGTACTAAGCAGTCACGGAGCATTGGAAGCTTTGACCAGCTCCAGTTCACTGCTCTTACCTACTCATCCTAATCTCTTCCTAGTATAAACACTGCCTGGCCTTTGTTGCAAAGGAGCCTCTGCACACCCCCGTGACATTCGCGCACCAAAACACGTCATTATTTTAAGTAGTACACGACATCAGTGTGATGGCGTGAACGTCAGAACGCCACACAAGGCTGCAAACGTTCCAATGTTTATGTGGAGACCTTTCGCTGCCGCAACCCTCTGCTGTCACGCGCAGGTAAAACCAGGCCCCATGCAAAGTACGGCCCAAAGGCCAAGTAGGTCTCATTGCATCTTTTTTTTCTATTTCATTTATTAAAACCCTCAAAAGAAGCAGGAAGCTCCAAGCTGTCACCAGCGACGAGAATAGGAGAAGAGACTCTGCGTTTTCCAGTCATCTACATGTCATTATGGTGATCCTAGGGACTGCGTCACAGCATCTCAGAGAAGACAAGGCTCTGATACAAGGCTTTGTTTACATTAGAGGTGCATCATTTAGTAAAAACCTGTCCAATTCCCGACTCTGATATAACAGCAGGGGTGTCCAAAGTTTGGGCATTTGCAGCCTGCAGCACATTCTAAAAAATAGAATTTGTCAACAAAACTGGAATAAAAACAACCCGCCAAAAATGGAAAATTCAAAAGAATGAAGAATAGAATAGAAGAATAAAGTCAAAATATTAAAGTTGTAATCTGACAAAAGACATTTGTAATTTTACGCGAATAATGTAATATGGGAGAAAATAACCTCATTTTCGTAGCATAAAAATGAAATATTGCAGAAAAAATGATAAATATTTTAGAAAATTAGGTTACGAAAAAAGTTATAATATTTTGGGACTAAAGTCATAATATTATGAGAAATTTACAAAAATAAACTTGTAATATGAGGAAAATAATGTTATTTTAGTAGCAAAGAGTTGAAATATAATATATATATTCATATATATATTAGATGTGATTCTTTATATGTGCATCTAGTTTGCTTTTGTTTTTATTCGTTCATTCATTTTCTATTCCGCTTGTCCTCATTAGGGTCGCGGGTTTGATGCTGCCTGTGAAGCAAGCTGGCCACAATTGGGATGTTGTAAGGTGCTATACAAATAACCTTGGATTTGGTTTGGTATTTGGAATATTACATTAGGGAAAAGTTATAATATTGGAATAAAGTCAAAATCCTACGGGAATAAAGTGAAAATTTCCAAAGATTATTTTAGAAGAAGGTTGAAATATTTGGAAAATGAAAAGCTAGGAACAAAATAGGAAAAAAAGAGCAAGGATTGAGGTTGCTACCAATAATACACATTTTCACCTGTTTCACAAACATGAGATGCATTTTTTTAATGTAAATTTGTAAAATGTACATTTTACAAAATCAAAGTAGCCCTTACATCCTTTCACAATGTGGCCCTCACCTGAAAAGGTTTGGACACCCCCAATTTAAACCATGCCGTAACACAAAACAAGTGCCAGAAAAGACACACACACACACACACACACACACACACAGCATATATATAGAGAGAGACATATTGAACGTGCCTACATCCAGTAATAAAGCCTATTAGTTCAAACAAACACTAAACGCATTTTCCAAGCCACCGCGCTGTGAAAAACCCACACCGTGGGTGTTGCTGTACGCGTGCACGTGTAAACGCACAAAGCAGACGCCCGTGGGCATCTTAATTAGCAGGTGAAAGTGCTTAAAGGGATAGTCTGTCAGTGGCTTTGACAGCATACACACAAAGTCTTGGAGGGATTCCTGAAGAGGTCACTCAGCCCTGGCTTAATCCTCCCCTTTAATTGGGCCCTATGTCAACAGACGTGACAATTCTCATCTGAACTGTCTGGACCGATACGTGTGTGCTCGCAGAGGATCCTCGTATATCAGCTGGACAATTATATACAATAGGCAGGGCTTCACAGTGCTGCCACTTGTTTGATGCATGCCTTTGCACGTGGAAAACACTCCATATTCCCTAACACCATGTGTTTATTGGCCAAGTGCACAGACATCTAGATCAACTCATGACTTTTTGTGTTTTCTGTGATTTCTTGTGTTTTAGATAGCGCAGATGTGACTCGCCTAAAATGTCCAAACTGCATAAAATATCATTAAAATGACGTCCAGAATTCCAAATACTTACTGCATACACCGGCTTTGGAAAATTTGCTCCAATCCATTGTAATAAATGATGAAATGGTTTGTGTATGCTGATAGAGGCTGCCAGTTCAGATCGCTTATTATACTGGAGCTCAGCGCTGGCATCTGACTGTCCCGCTGCCAGGAACGTCTCCAGAAGAAATTTGCAATGCACCCTGAACGGAACGAGTGCCAGACGCCATGACACTTGGCTTCAAAAAGCTACGAGTGGAAACTTGACGGCTTGTAACTTCTTTGCCCCTTTATCTTTTTCCAGCCTGTCTGCTTCCAGGTTACACCTTTCAAAACGGATTTCCGAGTGGATCATTAAAGTAAGGATTCCTCTCGAGGGTCCGGAATTACACTTGCGAGCTTTGTGTCATTAAGCGTACGAGATTAAAACGTGTTTTATTGCAAAGACCGGCTCGAATTTTGGCCCACCAACTTACAAAATGGCACCGCAACAACCCTAGACATTATTGATGCACGATATTTTCTTTTCAAACCAATACCCAAAACTGCTTCTCAAGACCAGTACTGATAACTTCATTATTTTACTTTTGGCCATGACATAGAATGAAACTTCATTCTATGAATGTGGTGTCTGGGACTGATTGGAGTTGGACTGTCATCATTTCTTATGGGAAAGTGGATTTAGTTATCCCATGTTGCAGTTCCCGCCTGACCTTACCGTGGCTCTACTACAATGTTGTTGCCTAGACTGACCAGACCCAGCTAAGTCCGTTGGTTCTAAGGTGTTCAAAATGCAAATGCTTTAAAAACTAATGACTAGGTTGCGTCATGACTCTTGATGACAAGAGTGCAGTTTAAAACCCGTAAACAATGTTGTAAACCTACACAAATATAATAAACCAGGATCTTCCTTCAAATTAATTCTGTCTGATTTGTATTTCATATTTCTGCAGAGTTATTATGTTTACGGTATAATTCTCCAGTGTCATTTTCCCGGCAGATACATTGCATTACAGTTTCATCATTTCCCCTCCTATTTATTAATGAGGTCGTTTTTTCCTCATTTAACTGATAGGTGGTGTTTGTTTCCACACCTACAGCATCCTCACCTTCAAATTGGCCTAACCATTTCATCACCACCGTTTCATTGATCGTACATGTAGCTTTTGGATTCAAGTTGCCTAAAATTCCTGTCTGGCAACCAAATTTCTCATCTGGGTGTTGAGATGAAAAGGTCTCTGCTATAATCTCAAAAACTTAAAAATAAAAAATGAAATTGAAGCTATCCAGAGACAAATGAAAACTTCACAGTTCTCTCTGCAGCGAGTCCAAACTGCATTCATTCAAAGAGCAAGCGTGACTGGGAAAGACAGGACCAAGCCGCAAAAGACGAGCAATAGAAACCAAAATCAGCCCTCATGGGAACTCGGTGTGGTTCTACGAGCACAAAGCAGGTGAGCAGTCAGAAAACATCCATCCTGTTACCAATATTGCGTTGAAAAAACATCAAATAAAGGAAGCAATCTCCGCAGTGCACCCTCACTCAGCCTAGCCCCCCCCCCATCCCCTCGGAGAAGGAGCGGTTGTTGTCAATGCTGACGTGTTTCGGCAGTGTCTTCATCTCAGGACACGGTGCACCTCTTTCCCCTCTTCTTCACGGGCGGAACACTGTCTTCAGGCCTCGCTGGGTCAGCGCCGAACACTCAAGGTACTTCACAGCCCCTAAGGATCAAGAAGTCCACACTGGTCATTTGGAGAACATCACTGTACCTGCAGTCTCCGTTTCAAAAACAATCTCCCGAGCACCACGGAAGATCTCTGATGAAGCTCGACCTTGGCAGGTGTCCGGATGTTCTCGGGAGAACTCGGGAGTGTGACCGATCACAGCGGAGTGGGCTCGGCAAAAGGTGTACCTGGAGGAGAGCCGGGGGCTTTACTAAATTACACAGATTGCTGGAAAAGATGCAGAGTCTGAAAATGTAAAAACGCCTTCTGTGCAGGTCTATGTGTGTCTCTTATAGGAGAGACACACATAGAGTTTGTGCTCTATAGGAGTCCAGAACTCAATACAAAGGCCCAAAAATGAGTGTAACCGGTCACCCTTAATTTGTAATTTGTGCAAACTTGGAAGTAAGACACTGCATTAGACAAAGTGTCCCAACCAAATTTGACATCAATATAAAACCAAAATATCCTACAATCATTGAGAAGAGTTCAGTGTCTAAAAATAGACGTTTATTTTTTTCAAAGGAAGTTACAAACCGTGACTCAAGGTGGTTTGCTAGCCAACAAAAGCAGCTATCTTCTACGATGGTAGTCCACAATCAAATCACCGATCGCTTTAGCCCTCGGGTCGACACTGGCGTGCTTTTTGTGCTTTTAAAACGTTGCGGCGATAGGAACAAGCCTGGGGCCTTATTGAAGCTAGCTTCGTTTGCGCTTCTTTAACAGCGTAAGCATCTTTGTGGCATTTCAGGTGGCTGATAAGGTTTGTTGTGTTGAAGGTTGTTACTTTTTCCCAATGTTTGCAGAAGACTGAAATAGTAAAGAAGTCTCGCACATTCTACGGCATGATTGTTTACCAGTTTGCTCAAGGTAGCTGGGGAAATTACAACAGGCCAGTTTTTTCGTGAGAAAGACTCGGTCCATTGTGCTTTTGACCTTCTCGCTCTGGGTCACCTGTGATGGTTTTCATGTGAAAATGAAAGTCAAATCAATTGTTGTTTAAGCAGGTCCTGGGATGTGCTACGTTTTGCATGTGTGTGTTGTGGTTGAGCAGTAGATGCAGTGGTCTCTTCTACGACGGCTGTCTTGGATCAGCCGGTGAAACAATGGCACTGACATGACCCGAAGGCTAAAGATGCATTATGGTACTTCCTCCAGCAGCCTCTGCAAAGGGTAGCTTGGGTCATAACAATTACACCCCTGGGTTTATAATTTGCACTGGAGAAACGCGGGTCTATTGAGGAGCAATAGACTTGACACACTGCCTCTTTAGGATGCCATGTCATGGGGTAGTCACATGACCGTCACATGACAACATATCTCCTGTTCGTCGCTTAGAGACTTCATGAGTTCAAGTCAACACAAAGCTGTACAGGACACGTTTTAGGTCCTTTCTTTTGGATTCGGGGTTAGGGTTATGTAATTTGATGCACTTTGTAGTTCAATAAGTCCTACTCTTAAGCGGCTTTCTGAGGCCATGTGATGTTGATTGATGGGAGTTGCGTTCGTCTGCAGAGGGGTTGAGGGCGATTCAGTCTTATCAGAAAATGGAGAGGGTTTTTTCCCCACAATCCGAACCGGGGCTCCTTTTACACAAAAATGTCTGAATTATGAAGGCAAACAAATTGTTAGTCCAAGAGAGAAAGGATCTGATTTGATGGTATTCCTCTTAGTCTTCTTACTTACGCTTTAAAAAGAAAAAAAAAAAAAATAAAGAAAACAAAACAAAAAAAAAAAAAAAACAAAAAAAACAAAAACAAGAACCCCCCCGTCCTAAATCTTTCTGATGTCTTTATCTCCACTGTGGCTCGGTCACCTTCACTTGCTGGACCCGTGGCCGACAGCGGCGCATGTCTGCCGCCAGATCCAAATGGAATCCACAAACACTGCAAGACCTCTGAAAGGGAGATAGGTTGTCTCCCGTCATGGAAAACACGCAGCGGGGAGATGCTGTTTTACGTTTTTTGGTTGTTTAGAATTTTGCAACTACTGAGATGTAGTCAGAGTCTCCAGGGTCTGGCGTGGGGGGGGGCACAGCAGTGAGGGCTGGATCGCATCGCCACAGCTTAACACCTGACCATGACCGGGGAGCTGTGTTCCGGATTCAGAAACGGAACGTCTCTAAGTCTGCTTTGTTGTTGGTAATATCTGAGACTAACATGCTTAGCTCATTTTGAAGAGAAACAAATTACTGTGGAACCTCGGTTAGCGTCTAAATTTGTTCCAGGTCTGACTCTAACTGAAACGGACGTCAACCAAATGATTTTTTGCTATAATAAGTGATGTAAATCCAATTAATTTGTTCGTTCAACCCTAACCAAGGTTGCATGGTAGGTCAAACTTGGCGATTCTGAAAGCTTGACCGATATCAAGCCCCATCCAGACAAAGACCATTCGAGGCCTAACCGCACAAAAACTTGACCAAACCCGTGCATCATCCGGCAGAAGCCGGCGTTTTCAGGGTCTGTAAACAAACATTTTTGAAACCGGGTCCCAGACGCCATTTACGCAGCTCCATAGGTACCGCCTCCTCCCGGCTTCTATGAAGACGCTTGGGTCATAGCTCCACCCCCAAAACCTCAAAAACAGAAACAACAATGGCGTTGTACAGCGTTGTTTTTGTGCTGCTGAAGCTAGGAACCTATCTGCAAAACATCACACATACAAAGTGCCATCATGCTAAAGCTAGAACCGACAGCATGAAGTCCTACCTATTTTGATTTTGGGAGAATCCCAATGAAACCCACACACACACACACACACACACACACCATGTTCAGGGCTATGCCTCGCTGTGAGGTCACCCTTCCGTCAGCAGAAAGACCCAACAGTACAAATATTTAGCCATGTTGTGTCACTGAAACGGACTGTCAGCCAGCACATTCTTTCTCTCAGTGAGGGTTGACCAGAGACATGTTGTTGCTTCTCGATGGCATAAACACGCTTAGTTGATCTAAATGCCGATACCAGATCAGTTTTGAGATTTTACATGTAAATCCGTGCAGAAAATTTTCGCACTGTGCAATCTGATCTGGGTACAGTGCTGGAAGTGGTTGACAGATCGAGAACAGACCCGGAGGCTGCCATGGGCTACAGACTGATCCCTGGGTACAGGACTGATATCTGCATGGCTGGCCTCCACTCGACCCTCCAATACCATTGACTTATTTATAGGACTGTGTGTGTGTGTGTTTCTTTGCACGTGCATGTACGTGTGTCGTTTGTGTTTGCATGGTCACGCTGAGTTATTTTTTTTACCCAATGTGCAACATTTAAAGGCCTGAGTAAGAAGTTACACACTTTTGGACATACCGTCATGCTAAAACCCATTGATTCTAAGAGTTATGGTAATCTGCAAAAGGTTGAATTGAGGCAACTGGACTTTCTTTCATAACCAAAAAGGCCCCGAGGGTTAAAGGAGACACTAAAAGACTTTTTAGTTCACATTTTCCTGCGACAGTTCCATTTGTTAAGACAAAACTAAAGAATAAACGGAAAAAGCAAAGGGGGGGTGCCAGTTCCAGGATCGTGGTAGGTTTTAACACCTTGGAGGCGCTCAGTTGGTTGTGATCACATGTTGTTCTAGGGTTTTAAAGGGGGCTGAATATGTATATGTATGTAATTCTTGCCGTGGTTTTTTCCATTCATCTGTGTGTGTGTTTTAAACTCAAACTCAGCACACTTTTCCAGCCGTGACGCTGGTTTAGACGTGTTTAGAACTGTCGTGATTGAGGGTGATAGGAAGAACTCCGGCTGATGTTGTTGACTTAGCGAACATGCTTGGGAACTATTTAAAATGATTGTCTTTACCTCACTGGTTTTGGAAATTTTCTTTGGCTGAAGGCACACTCGGGAGCGAGTGGGGAACAGGCAACCCACAGCGAAAGTGAAAGTGAAAAGTTAAACTACACACACACACAGAAACATAACCAGTAAAATTTTGAGAAACTCATTCATTCATTCATTTTCTATGCCGCTTATCCTCATTAGGGTGGCGGGGATGCTGGAGCCTATCCCAGCTGACTTTGGGCGAGAGGCCGGGTACACCCTGGACTGGTCGCCAGCCAATCGCAGGGCACATATAGACAAACATTCACACTCTAATGGACAATTTAGAGCGGCCAATGAAGCTAACATGAATGTTTTTGGCATGTGGGAGGAAAGCGGAGTACCCGGAGAAAACCCACACACGCACGGGGAGAACATGCAAACTCCACACAGAGATGCCCAACGGCGTTTTTAAGACACTGAATTCTTTAAATACGCCTCTCCGAGTGGATAAATCCAGAAACGGCCTTGGAGCTTCTCCGTGTGGACAACAAATATACTGTCATCCCTACAGTCCCCGCCATTCTGCACATCGGTCTTGGGACGTCATCAACAATCTTTTGCTGTTTTACCACTATGGTGAGCAACAAAGGACCTTGGACGCCTTCCACCACGTGCTCCTAACTCCACCACCTGGCTAACACAGCTAGTGGCTTCGTCAAGAGAGGGAGCTACGACACACGGAGATACAATACGATACAGAGGAAGCATAGCTGTAACGAGCAAAAAGGAGTAGGATCTCGACACGCACGGAGGACGTACAAAATAACTGAACGTGCGGTGGCCCCACTAACTGCATAAGTGGGGTGCACGACTTGGATTCTGCAGGACATAGGAAAAAGCAATGACATTGTGCTCTGACACCAGCAACACACACGAACGCACAAAGATGTGCAGTAAAGTGTGTACGGTTATCGCGACCTAAAGACATGTCAGGGCCGCAAAGTTCGTTCGGCATGACAAAGGACCTCTGCGGCCAGTCTACAGCTCGAAGATCATCACGTCACATGTCTTTCTTGTTTTTTTTTTGCACGTAAGAGCCTTACAAGCAATTATGACCCAGGCTTGATGGAATGACAGACCTGCCAATGACGCAGTTCTCATAAACGACGCACATTGTCACCCTGGGACACATTTCTACACTTCGCTGCTCTGTGCTGCTTTTTGCTGGGTTCTGTTTCCTCGTCTAGGGCGGAACTACGCTATCTTGTCATATGGAGTGACACCAACTGGCTCCTCTCTCTCTGGTGGAGCTTGACACTTCCCCCAAAAAAACCTTCCCATTATTGCCTCTTCGTAAAGGACTTCTCTTCCGAATTTGGATCCACTTCTTATTTGCTACTTCCTAATTCTCTCCGCAACCTTTGTTAGGGCCAGCAAAAGTATGTTCAAGATTTATTTCTTCGCTGAGCAGACAGCTTTCAAATACATTATTGCCTCCATATTCTGTGGTAATTACCCAGTGTACGGTCATGGTGTCCACAATGTCTCTTTGGAACAACGTCTCAGGATCTGCTCCACTGAAATGACAGCAGTGCCGTCACAAATTATTCTAAATGTCATACTGATTAAAGCCCGGTGTTGTTTTATTTGGTGTAAGCTTAAGGTTTGCTCTATTATGGAATCGAAGACCTCCAGCAGTAAAATCATCTTGAAATACGTACCATTGATTGATCAATTCTGTCATGAATCTAAATCAATCAATCAGCATATTCCCGATGTTGTTGGTCTTAAAATCATGATGTCAAAACAAAATAAAAAAGATACTTGCCTTAGTTATATTATAGGTCGGACCCGTTTCCAGTGAGGGTTGGACTCCGCCAGGGCGGCCCTTTGTCACCGATTCTGTTCACTACTTTCATGGACAGAATTTCTAGGCGCAGCCAGGGTGTTGAGGGGTTTCAGTTTGGTGGCCGCAGGATTCGATCTCTGCTTTTTGCAGATGATGTGGTCCTGTTGGCTTCATCGACCTTCAACTCTCACTGGATCGGTTCGCAGCTGAGTGTGAAGCGGCTGGAATGAGAATCTGCACCTCCAAGTCCGAGTCCATGGTTCTCGCCCGGGAAAGGGTGGAGTGCCATCTACGGGTCGGGGATGAGGTCCTGCCTCAAGTGGAGGAGTTTAAGTACCTCGGGGTCTTGTTCACAATCGAGGGAAGGATGNNNCCGTTTCCAGTGAGGTTTGGACTCGGCCAGGGCTGCCCTTTGTCACTGATTCTGTTCATTACTTTCATGGACAGAATTTGTAGGTGCAGCCAGGGCGTCAAGGGGGATCCGGTTTGGTGGCCGCAGTATTGGGTCTCTGCTTCTTACAGATGATGTGGTCCTGTTGGCTTCATGATGCCTTAACCTTGGACTCGCTCCCTTAGAGATAGGGCGAGAAGCACCGTCATCCGGGAGAGACTCGTAGTAGAACCGCTGCTCCTCCGCATTGAGAGGAGCCAGATGAGGTGGCTCGGGCATCTGGTTAGGATGCCTCCCGGACGTCTTCCTGGGGAGGTGTTCAGGGCATGTCCAACCGGTAGGAAGCCTCGGGGAAGACCCAGGACACGTTGGAGAGACTATGTCTCTCGCCTGGCCTGGGAACGCCTCGGCATCCGCCGGGAAGAGCTGGACCAAGTGGCCGGGGAGAGTGAAGTCTGGGTTTCCCTGCTTAGGTTGCTGCCCCCGCGACCCGACCTCGGATAAGCGGAAGAAAATGGATGGATAGTTTTGTTGCCTGTAATTCTTTTAGCAAAAACATACTTTTACTGCAGTCTGCAGTTATCTAACTACTAATAGTAATTTTAGTTTTTGTCTCAATTTGTGGAAAAAGTTCAACATTTAAAATGACCATGCCTTGGCCATGCATGCAAAGTTCTAAAAAAAAATATATACAGTATATTTACTATATATATATGAGATTTCGAGGTGAAAAGTCTTAATTTTACAAGAATAAAAGTTGTAATGTTATGAGAAAAAAAGTCGTAAAAGTACCTTTAATCCACAAGGCCACGCAAGTCCCCTGTTTTTATACCTGCCTCAGTTAATGCCTGTTATGACAGGATTAAAATCACCTGGCTAATCTGTTGGTGCCCAACTGCTCTGTTTTGCTGTCCTGTTATTAAAAAGCTTGCCTGAAGCAAGAGGAACATTTTCTTCCCGGCCTGAGACAGCAAATCTCGTAAAATTACCACTTTTTTCACGTACAAATACGACTTTTTTTCTTTAAAAAATTAAAAATTAAAAATTAAAAATTAAAAATTAAAAATTAAAAATTAAATTAACTTTTAATCTCAATCTTTTTTGTGTGGCCCTATTACTCTGTCGTAGTTTTGTGATTCAGTTAAATTAAATAAAGTCTGTCTGTCCAGTACTATATTTTGTCGTTGTAGTTTTCCTGAAAAGTAATGTCAAAATATTGTCTTGCTTCGTTGTAAGTCACAAGGGAGGGAGTCACATAAGTGGCCACATTTCTGTGTGTTCAAGGACAGTGTGGGGTGGTCTTAAGGCCACGTCCACACAAACACAGACCTTTCCTCCACTCCAGTGTAAAAAACAAAAACAAACAAACATGAAAACCAGTCCAGATTCCAAAAATCTCCATCCATCCATCTTGTGTTTATCGGAGGTTGGGTCGCAGGGGCAGCAGCCTCAGCAGGGATGCCCCGACATCCCTCTTCCCGGGTACCTCATCCATCTCCTCCTGGTGTATCCCGAGGCGATTCCAGTTGAGAGACATAGTCTCTCCAATGTGTCCTGGGTCTTCCCCAAGGCCTCCTACCAGTCCGACATCCCCGGAACACCTCCCCACGAACGTGTCCAGGAGGCATCTGACCAGATTACCAAGCCACCACATGTGGCATGTGTAAAAGACCAGATCATAAGCATGCTGTAAGGCAAGGGAAATTGGAACAATTTTGAAAAACTAAAACAATTTGTATATAACTAGATCAAAATGTTATTAAAATGGGTATCAATTTTGGAATTAAGGGCCATTATTTTATTCAACAAAATAATATCCAGTTAGAAATTCCCCAGTTTTTGCACGTTGGACATTTTTTGCAAATTTGTGGCAAGTGGCTACTGGTCCCACTTTTTTGACGGTCTTTGAACGCTGCGTCTACCTTTGTCCCATGCTGCACACTACAATGGTGTAGTTGTCCCTCATACTATGTGGGAATGCATAAAGGTAAGATTTTATGACCTTACTGAGTGCTAAGGTGCATATTTGTTGGTGCACATCTTGGAAAACAAAAATCTCCAGGCTCCTACTGGTGGATGGTGGGTCTGTCATGTCCTGCTTTTAATTTGATTCCCTGTCTTAGTTTTACGCAATACATATAAGATAAATGAAATACATATCATGAATGTATGTTTTGCTGATGTGTTTAAAATATTTCACAATGATTAACTAGGGCTGCACGGTGGACGACTGGGTAGCATGTTGGCCTCACAGTCAGGAGACGAGGGTTCCAATCTCCGTTGGGCATGTTCTCCCGGTGCGGGCGTGGGTTTTCTCCGGGTACTCCAGTTTCCTCCCACATTCCAAAAACATGCATGTTAGGTTAATTGTTGACTGTATGTATGGGAGAGTGAATGTTAGGCCCGCCCAAAGGCCTTCTGGGATAGGCTCCAGCATAGCCGCGACCCTAATGAGGATAAGCGGCATAGAAAATGGATGGATGGCTGGATAAGTAGTGCGTTGCTACAATGCATGTCTCTACAATCGATTAATCGAAGGGTCTATGGCTGATTCTTATTGAGCCAGGAGGATGCCCCCCCCCCCCCCAAAAAAAAAAAAAAAAAAAAACACATTCACCGAGCTCACGCTTATTTGGTTAGAAACCTGAAAAAAACCAACCCCACACACAGTTGACTCTTTTGCATTATAACAATGAGTCAATATCAATAATGAGTATAGTGGTATATACTGTAAGTACAGTGACAAACACATTAGCTTTAAAGCTAAGACAACAACATGAGATTTGTTTTTTTTCAATGCCCGTCCGCTTTTGCGGCGGCACGAAATGGAAACGCCGCCAACATAAATGAGTAACTTCAGTCCGGCTGTTAAACGCGTGCGCGGGATGATCTCACGTAAGGATGAGATCACCCTGCATGTTTTTCGCCCGTCCACACACCCCCGAACGCAACCTGCAAACAAGACCCCGATGCCGCAGTTTCCTGGCCCTGGTCTTCCAAACGCTCGGGTTTATAAGGACAAAGGCATATGTGGACGAGACCTACACTCGCTTTTCAAAAGATCCATGTTGGTGTGGGCATGACCCAAGTCCTGTTTCCTGCCAGTTACGCTGCATTCCTCCCTCCCTCCCTCCCTCCCTCTGTCTCCCCCTTGTCCTCCTAGAACCTGTGGAGCCTGTGAGTTATTTAGCCTGTGACGGTAGCGCTAGTCCACGGCTTTAACGGCCGGTGACGTCATCCCGCACCATCATTTGTGTGTGCGTGTGGAAAGGGACATCTCTGGTCACCGTGACACGCTGTCTCCCCCTGCACGTCTACACCGTGGCTCAAAGTTGATGGTACTTCATGTATCAACTTGTCTTGAATATACATCATCACCAAAATATGAAACACTTTTGAGACACCTCAGGGTTTGTGAGGTGAGGAGGAATATTATAGAGTGCATGGTAAACCTGAATATCCCCAAGTAGTCAGCAGAGCCACCCTTACCTTGCAGGGCTCTGCTGGTACCTGCCTCTGAGCTTTTGTCTCCACAGGCGGAGCTTTCCTCCACCGTGCAGTTGAGGTTTAGACAGCAATCCACTACCAGTAGTCGGAAACCCACAACGACAGCCCCTCGTCCTTCAAGAGCAGAGTTTATAAGCAACTTGTTGCACGAGTCTGCCGCTCCACTGAACCCCGAGGTGCTATGAACCATTGATCAGGCTTTATGGATTCCCTTATGTCCTTAAATTACCTTATGACCTTTTGCGGTCTCTCCCCATGGGCTACTAAAAAACGACTATAAGAGTTATGGGCAGAAATGATCGCCATAAGAAAAGTAAACGGCCTACATACCTTTTATCACGGTTACCCACGTGCCCACGTGCCGGGATTGGAACATACCATTTTGATGCCCCAGCCAGCTCTGTGCTGCGTTTTTCATTTTGTTTCATTCTCATAATGTTACACATTTAAAAAAAATTATATATAAAAAAAAATCTCTATATGACTAAGTGAACATTATTTTTCTTGAGAAACTTTTTTTCTCATTAAAGTACAACATTTTTGTTTTGATATTTGGAAATGTATTCTTGTCAAGGCACTGCTGTTTTATTCAATTCTGTATTTTTTTTAATTTATTTAACTATTTATACTGCTTTGTTCTTGTAAATGTTCTTCCTGTAATGTGAGTTTATTCCCACAATATTATAACTTTTCCTAATTGTAATTTTGTTGTTTTTTGTGTTTCTAATAATATTACAACGTCAGTAGTGTTTTATTTATTTTTCAGCTTTTTATATTTTATATTTTTATATTTCAAATTTACGCAACTAAAATGGCCTTTTTTTCCTCATAATATTACCACTTTATTGTAATAAAATCATGACTTTTGTTGCATTATAACTTTACTCTCTTTGACTGTAAACTTGTAAAACGACAAATTTTGCCATTTTTGCCGTTGTTGTTTTTTGTTGTTAGATTCTTGATTGATTATAGATCTTGTTGATATAATATTGAAAAAATCAAAGGTCAAAAATGGCTCACATGAAAATGAAAAATACTTTGTCATCCTCTCAACATCCGGTTACAGTATTTTAGAACCCAAAAACATCACAGTCCATGAGATACAGGAATGCCCGGATTACACATTTCCCAGCATGCTTTGTTGTAGATCAAATGATGGCTTTTTGACAACTCTTTACAGTTTACAGGGTGTAATAGTTCAAGGGCATAGAAGGGCGAGTTTTTCCAAATGCATCTAATGTAGATTTTAAGAGAGTTTGAATGGAAATAAACAATTAAAATTGGTTTTACGGGCCTTTATCATGTTTTTACTAAGCAATTTTGATGAAAAGAAACCCTAGCAGACAAATTTGTACTGTTCGAAAAAATGGAAAAGGTACTCCCCACAACAATTTGCCGAGACTGGAGAATAGTCAGAACAACACATTGAAATTGTCCCCAATGTTTGTGGAGCCCACCGCTTGTCACGTTGACCCTTGAAAAAATAAAAAAATTGGTAAATGAATGTGCTTGGCATGAATAAAAAAATCTGCAAGCTTTCAAAAAAGGAGCTGGTAAAAACATGACTGGTAAGGATATAGCTTATAGATGTTAGTGTTTGTGGGCCACACGGTGGCTGAGTGGTTAGCACATTGGCCACACAGTCAGGCGATCTGGAAGACCAGGGTTCAAATCTCATTTGGGCATCTCTGTGTGGAGTTTGCATGTTCTCCCCGTGCGTGTGTGGGTTTTCTCCGGGTACTCCGCTTTCCTCCCACATTCCAAAAACATGCATGTTAGCTTCATTGGCCGCTCTAAATTGTCCATCGGTATGAATGTGAGTGTTTGTCTATTTGTGCCCTGCGATTGGCTGGCGACCAGTCCAGGGTGTACCCCGCCTCTCGCCCAAAGCCAGCTGGGATAGGCTCCAGCATCCCCGCCACCCTAATGTGGATAAGCGGCATAGAAAATGGATGAATGGTAGTGTTTGTTCTGCTAGGCTATGACGGCGTACTGAATGATGTACATGTACCGTATGCGCATATAAACAAAAACATGGCATCTTCCTAGTCATTGTTTCCTCCTCGATTTCTTCCTCCTCAACATCATCACTGGAAACGTCTTCATCCTCGTGTTCCTGGTTGCACGACTGCTTCAAACATCAAAACCTCCAACTGCGACTTGCTCATCCTGAAATCGCTGCTTCCTTCGTCACTCGACTCCATGTTGACCACCTCAGCTGTTTCTGACTCGTAGCAGATATGACGTAATCGGCTCGCCCCCTAGCGCTCAACTAAGTCATTACCTTGAAGTTCCTGTGGGCGCAAATTCACATTTCTGAATTTTTTAAACGTGCATAACTTGATATGTAGGCTTGTTATTACAAACACATTTCCTGGAATGTTTGAACGGGCTTACATATCATAATGAGAAAAAATGGCATTTATGAAGCCCCGTGTCTCGGGGGAGCTCGCGGTGGTGCTGCTCGCTGCATCGGGGGGGCGTGGCACATCCAGGTGCATATTTGAAAATGTAGGTGTGTGGGTGTATGTGTGTTGGCATGTGTGAGTGTGGGAACAAGGTTTGGTGTGGGTACGGGGGCCTGGGGTGGACGGGTCACGGGGGGTGGGGTAGACCCATGGGCCCTCTATGGGCGCCTGCTTCTGGCGTTGGGGAAGGCGATGGCCCGTGGCAGTTGTGTCTGGGGTGGCCTGGAGCTCCCGGGGTGTTGGGTATGGCCCCTGCTTTGGGGGGTTGGGTGGCTTCTGGGCCCGGGGGCTCGGGGGCGGTTGTCCTGCTTGCCCGAAGCTGGCCGGCCTCCGGCGGGTGTTCCGGCGGTTGGCGCCCGGGCCCCCCTTGCGGCCCTTGCTCGGCTGCCGGGTGGCGTCCGGCCGGGTCTCCCTTGCACCTCTTCGGAGTGGACTCGCGCTTGCCTCTTGGGGTGGCGGGGTGGGGCCTTCCCCTTTAAAGTGGTGTCGTTTGTAGTTGTGTATGTTACATTCGTATTACTTTTGGGCAGAATCGGGCACCCTGAGTAAGAAAGTGATACCATTTGTATTATATATAACAATAATGACCCCCCTCCTTTTTTTTAGTTTGCAATGAGTAGTTCACCGCGGAGAAATACATTCTTTATTAATATATACTTTTTTTGTTGAGGTCTGCAAAGCAAGCCAGATCAGTGTTGTTTCTAAACAGCTCCACAAGTGTACACCGAAAAAGGCCGAACAAATCTACACCTTGAAAAAAAGTTCTTAAAGTAACATCGCTCAGCGTAATTTTGTGTGGTTCTTAGGATTCTGACATTGACACTCTTGTCTGATGAAACCAAAAGAGTCACTGTGAGAAGACAGCTCACATGCTGCACCTGGCGAGAACCGCGCGCTTCGCATACTTGACACAAGCCTGCAAACGCCCCTCAACCGCTGCCCCCCCAGCATGATGGACAGCTTCGGAAATGTTTGGCCTCCTCAACATCTTTGGGGTCGCAATTTGGTCCGATAAATGAGCCTCAGAGAGCCACTCAGCTATCTTTTTTTCAGACTGGAGGCGAGAAGACAGACATTTGCTAAATTGGAGGCAACACGCAGGTGACTGGTGTTATTATTGTCAGGGTGCCATCCTGATTTGTTTTTGTCTTCTTAAATGTTTGCACATAACTATTCCTAGTTGCATATTCCCATGTTAAGCCGTTGTTTGATAAATATCGCTAGTAACTCTGAGCTAGTACTTGTTAGTGCCTGCAAAGACGGCACTCATCCAAATTTAAATAGCACAAATGCAATAATGGTAAAGCAGTAATTAAAGGTTCCAACAACGCCAAACATCTACGTCATCTGAAGCAGTCCACCATCAGCATGTATCTAATAACATGACAAAAATAAAAAACATCTACTCAGAACAATACTCGGTCCACCATTCAACCTAACTTGTCGAACATTTTTGCTCTAATTAGCCAATCGGAGAGCAGAAAAGTGGTGATGTGACTGTGGCTATCTGGGCCTGGGAGGCAGATATGAAGTCATAGAAGCTGAAATCCGATTGGACAAGAAAAAAAATGGAATATACACGAACACTACTGGAAGCAGTTCAGCCAAGAAACACGCTACGGAATGAAGATAAATGACTGTTGGGAATAAATTAATACCATATGTAACAAATACTAGAAGTCAAGTTGTAAATGTATGTCAGTGCCTGTGGTAGCACACCAACGTCTCTTCTACTAGCTGGAAGGGCTACATTCAATTTTCGGGAATTTACAGGAATGCAGGAATTTTTGTAGCTTTTGTCAGATGGACAAAAAAGCACATGTAAACGTTCACAGTATCCTCACTTTTGGTAACAGTTCGGCCTTGGTGGAGGTCTGCACATTACTGTGTGCTACTCCTGTTTTGACTGGACGGAATCTGTGGTGCGACCTTGTATTTCATGGGTGGATTTGGCCGGCTGGTGGTTAGGGAACGTGCTGCACAGCGACTCTTATCATTCCTGTCTGTCAGAAACAGGAACACTTATGGCCTGTGGGGACGGCTGACTGAAATTCTCCAAAGGTCTGCTGTTGGCTCAGACCCAACAGGTCAAGGTTCACACTGGCCACTGCTTTGCATGCAAGGGAGTCTGGATTCTTTTCTTGGGGTTGTGAAATAAAATCGTGGTTGCTACCGAGGAAAAACTACATGATTGAGCCGAACACCAACTGGTGATGAAGTGTCAATAAATGTATAAAAGGTAAGAAAGAACGTGGGCAAGACATATCAGTTCAGTTTATTCATTCATTCTCTATACCGCTTATCCTCATTAGGGTCGCGGGCACGCTGGAGCCTATCCCAGCTGACTTTGGGCGAGAGGCGGGGTACGCCCTGGACCGGTCGCCAGCCAATCACAGGGCACATACAGACAAACAAACATTCATACTCTAATGGACAATTTAGAGCGGCCAATGAAGCTAACATGCATGTTTTTGGAATGTGGGAGGAAAGCGGAGTACCCAGAGAAAACCCACACACGCACGGGGAGAACATGCAAACTCCACACAGAGATGCCCAACGGAGATTTGAACCCAGAACCTCCTGACTGTGAGGCCAATGTGCTACCCACTCGACCACGGTTCAGCGACTAACCAGATGAATTACTGTTATTAGTATATTTTTATTGCTACATGTCAAACAAGTTACCAGTAGGTGCAGTAGATTCTCAGAAAACAAACCAGACCCAGCATCTCCAATGCCTTAAAATGAAGAGCAAAACCAGAGACACGTGGCAGAATACTAGTTGACAACTATCAACATGGAACGAAGAATAACCAGAATGGCAAAGGCTCAGCTAATGATCAACTCCAGGATGATCAAAGACAGTCTGGAGTTACCTCAAAGTACTGTGACAGTTCAAAGACGTCTGTGTGAAGCTAATCTATTTGCGAGAATCCGCCACAAAGTCCCTCTGCCAAAGAGCACATCGACTGGCCTAAAGAGAAATGGTGGAACATTTTGTGGACTGATGATAGTAAATTGTCTTTTGGGGGTGCAAGGGTCGCAGACAGTTTGTGAGATGACCCCCAAACTATGAATTGAAGCCACAGTAAACAGTAAAGAGAGTGAAGCATGGTGGTGCAAGCATCAAGATATGGGCATGTTCCTCTTACTATGGTGTTGAGTCTATTTATCACATAGCTGGCATGGATCAGTTCGCAGATGTCAAAATACTTGAAGAGGTCCTGTTGCCTTATGCTGAAGAGGACATGACTTGAAATGGGCGTTTCAACGAGACAACGACCCCAAACCCACAAGCAAACTTGCAAAAAGCAAAACTAATGTTAACCAATCTAATCGAGAACTTGTGGGGTGACATCAAAAATGTGGTTTCCGAAGCAAAACCAAGAATTGTTAATGAATTGTGGAATGTTGTTCAAGAACCTTGGAGTGGAATAACCGCTGAAAGTTGGTTGACTCCAAGCCACACAGATGTGAAGCAGTTATAAAAAACTCTGCTCATACAACTAACTATTAGTTTAGTCATTCAAAAGACCGCCAAATCCTAGAAACAAAATAGTTCTGTTTGTAAAGTCAACACCCCCCTTTTATTGAATTGCCCAATTGCACCGCGAGTGTATCATAAATGCTGGGTCTTGTTTGTTTACTGAGAATCTACTGCACCTACTGGTAACTTGTTTGCCATGTAGCAATAAAAAGATACCATTTTCAGTGATTAATTTGGTTAATCGCATTGCACCGCTATTATTTTGAAAACTACTGTATATACTGTATATCTTGTGAGCATAGCTTTGGGTGTTGATTTAGTCATTTGGCAAAATTACATCCTTTTAATTTTGAGGCGTTGCTGTCATAATAATTTCATTTTGTAATGGTAATATAACTTTTTCCAAACCTTACTATTAAAAATTGCAACTTTACTTTTTGTTTTGTTTGTTTGTCATTTTTTTTCCCCTTCACTTTTGTGCATTTTTTTTTCTGTAAATGTTATGATTTGACCCTTAGCATTTTATTGTTATTCTTGTAAAATCCCTGCTCCCTTTGCATTTGTATTGTTTTCTTGTTTAATAGTACTTTTAGAATATGCGGGCCAACAAAAACAGCTGCAGGCTGCACTTTTGACACCCCTGATCTCTCTGATCCTGTCCTGACTCTTAGATCATTTGAAAAACACAGTAAATAACTCCTATACATGAATATCTCCTTAAGATATAAAACCAACGACTTGCCAGACTCTTATTAGACGCAACGTTATTCTTGACTGGGACTTTGCAGTTTATGATTTCCCCGTAATACCGGGCAGCACACGTCTTTGTATCATTGGACAGCTGTCTGTCAAAGCAAAGCAAACAGTGGCTCAACAGCCAGATACCTGTTCTAGCGCGTCTTCATTTTAATGAAATTTCCAAGGTCTCCTGAAAACCAAGGACAATGTACATAAACAGATCGTGATCGGGCTAGATTGCTGTCCTGAGCGTTAATTGAAGACCATACATTTATCCCTGATAGCATCGACCTACGATTGGCTCAAGTGCGATTGCAATATAAAAGTTGATATTATTGATGTTATTTTTGCTGAAGCTGACTCCCATAGCTTCTGGTATGTCTGCAAAAACTGTACAAATATGACCCGCGCTGCCATGTTATACTTGGACTATGGGATGGACAGCATTTAGGAGATATTTGGAGGCAACATTTCATGGCTTCTCTCTTTCACACTTTAATGAAGAACATGTCTAAAATAAGGCAAAGGTCGGGAATCAAAGCAGTGTGAGGGTATTTTCCCATGGGGGGCAGAAGTTAAACTTACTGTGCTGTGTCTTTATGTTTGGGTTCACCCAGTGTCGGATAATGAACGGGAGGATGGCTCAAAAATTCCCCAATTAGACAAGAGGAGCCCACGGTGTGGCCAGGAGGCCATTTGCGGCCCTCTGCTGTTTTTCTTACCGCCCTGCGGGATAATTCTAGTAGTACAGCTTTGCAAGAAAAAACATCCGACAACAGTAAAAATGGAAAATCGGCAGTCGTTTTATAAGAATGAAGTCAAAATATTGTCATTTTAGTCTATCAGCTTGTACAATACAAGGAACCTTTGAAGTCATCTTTGTGCTCCTTGTTCCAAGCCAGTGTTTTCCTTCCCGTTGTGGTAGAGCTGAATTGGTGTATGTGTGTGTGTGTGTGTGTGTGTGTTCTTAGTATTTGCTGCATAGCCATAATCACAACCAGGTGCCTCCCATCCAAATTACCATATGGTTCTAACTTTCTTGACAAATGCGTACCTGGGTTGCTCACTATTAAAGCTGCAAAATGAATTCATCTTATTCATTATGGGGATGGTTGGGAGAACTTGATGGAACGAAGCTGCGAATGATTTCACCTCGCATGCAACCTTCCTGGGCTGCATTGTGTACATTGATCCACAGATCCCAGTCATGGGAAGCAGGACGTATTATTCTGTGAAAAGTCTGCGTTATTGGGGTTGTTGGTTATGCGTGACGAGTGCGATAAAACATGAGCAGAAAGGCTTTAATGTGATATTTTTATGACCTGCAAATGCAGTTAAACAAGAATGCCTGACAAAAACGAAAGTTGCCATCTGCATTTCTGGATTTGAGCACTTTTGAAAGATGGGGGAAGGTTCAAGGTTTGGGGCCATGAGCAGCATAGAGACGACGGCAGAAAAATGAGAATGCACCTCGGTACACCTTTTCCAAAGGGTGTATTCACACTCGGTCGATGGAAGTGTGCCATTGCCCACTTTACACATCAAGTCTGGCACTGATCCGCACCAAGGGACGGCCCACTTCCCCTCCTTTGGTACGACTCCTGATGATTCCCTGCACACACGTGAGCAATACAGCCGAGAAGAAGAAGGGCAGGAGTGCGAAAAGAACAAACATGGGATGAGCATCTGACCAAACCCAGTGCTCTCTGTAGTCCAGAGAGCACGCGACTTAAGGAACGAACTTGGAGCCCCAGCTGTACAATCTACATCAAGTGCAATGGAGAACCATAAGAAGCCACAAGATCCTCAATTCTCTCAAGGTCGCGGCCCAAATTTGTTTTTCTCTGTAGGGTGGTTGGACCCATAGAGAAGAGGTAAGAAGCACTGTCATTCAGGAGAAACTTGTAGGAGAACCGCTTCTCCTCCACATTGAGAAGAGCCAGATGAGGTGGCTCAAGCATCTGGTCAGGATACCTCCCGAACGCCTACCTGGGGAGGTTTTTCAAGGCATGTCCAACCGGTAGGAGGTCTTGGGGAAGACCCAGGACATTTTGGAGAGACTATGTCTCAACTGGCCTGGGGAAAACCAGGGGTTCAAAGTCACCAACATTTGATACAAAGCCCCGCTAAACAACAAGATCTGGAACTGGAAAATCGTATCCATATAGAGGACGAATGCGATATGAGATATTACACGTGACGATAAATGATCCATAATTCACCTCAACAGCAGAAGCCTCGATGCCAATTTCCACATTATCAATCATTCCAAGTTCTTCCCTTATCAAAGGAAAAGGCGATTGCTACCAATTAGCAGTCCAACACATGACAACGTCTGTGTCAAGTTGCGGCATTCCTCCCTAAACTCTCCAGGCAAATACGCAGCGTGTGTTCTGATGAAAATGCCGTTTTGGATCAGACAAGCAGAGGACATGCAGTTGGTGCGCAGTCGTGTCTAAATATCGAGCAAAACTTTCGATTCCTTTTTTAAATAATGGTTATCATTCCACCTTTCACTGTTGCTGCTTCAATTTGTCATCCAATACTGAAGCACGTTTCCATCAAAATGCGTCGGCCTCAAGTGGAGTCAAAGAAAGGTCTAGAAGAGGATCTTCAGTCCAGAAAGCTGAAGAACAGAACCTTCCTGTGAATGACGTCTGGACTCGATTGCCCATATATAGACAGAGAAGCGCTCTCAGATTTTAATCTGAAAGCCGACACGAGGCGGCGAAGGGGCAGATGTCGCGTTGCCATGGCACCAGGCTCGAATGACATCACACGGTTACAAATCCAATTTGTCATCAAACAATTATTGTTTAGATGAAATACACCTAAAATTATAATTAAACTTTCTTTCTTTAAACATAATTAACTGGAAGGTTAGGAAGTACGCTGTCGGGGCTCCAATTCGCCATCCAATATTGGAGTGCCATTGCTTTCGGGGTACCAATGATAGCAAGTTCTCTTGGAGATGAATGGTAGTTTCCATGCGGGTCACACGGAGCGTTCTTGGCGGTTTTCTGAGGTTTTTTCCGGGGTAGAATAGTCGTGTCCCATTGTGTGCATTCTTAGCTGGCCTTTTTGGCTGTTTTTAGAACGCACCTTAGAGAGAAAAACATCTCACCTGAGGATTGCGGATGACGGTGTCAAATATACATCCAGGGGAACCAAATTTGTTTCAGAGGGTGCGATTCCACCCAAAACGTTAACCAAACACATTTTCCCCATAAGAAATCATGTAAATCCAGTTAGTCTGCTCCAGAGAACCAAACACACACACACTGTAAATGACAAGCATATAAACGAGCACTAAAGGTTAATGTTCATTCATTGAAGATTCTTCTCAACGTGACAGCATCTTCCTGTTTTGACGCGAGTTTTTTTTCTCGAATTTCTTACCTTAATAACCCAAACTTGAGACAAAGAAAGTTGCAAATGCCAGCTTTATGACAAAGAAAGTGAGAAACACTATTTAGTTCTGCAGATAGTGAAAAGTAATTGCTAATGCAAATGAAACAACATAAAAAAGCAGCAATCTGTCATCTTTCAATTATAAATACTTTTAATGGACTATCGTCTACACTAATAATTTACTTTGGCCCTGTTCTGTATGAACACTGCTTTTTCACGTATTTGATCTTGTTATGTTTTTGTATTTTTTGCCGCCTCAGCTGTTCTCATTTAGCTGCTTCTGATTGGCAGCCTGGGTTTTTCCTGTGGAGGGTCGGCCTGTTCACCTCCCTGCCTTTTGGTTTGTTTCGGTCGGCGTATCAGGACCTTTTCTTTAGGGTACAAAAGGGTTTTTCAATTGATTATTTTAGTTTATTCATGAATAAACTTTGGTGACTTGATTCTCCCGCCCCCTGCGTTCCACATTAAATATGTCAGGTTCCCCTGGGTCATAACAGTCCCTAAAAAGTCAGTATTTATATCGTATTTGGAGAATCATTGACATTTATTTATTAACATTGCACAATAAAAAATATTGAGAAAAATATAGTATTGGTGGGGCCGCACGGTGGATGAATGGGTAGCATGTTGGCCTCACAGTCAGGAGGTTCAGGGTTCAAATCTCCGTTGGGCATCTCTGTGTGGAGTTTGCATGTTCTCCCCGTGCGTGCGTGGGTTTTCTCCGGGTACTCCGCTTTCCTCCCACATTCCAAAAACATGCATGTTAGCTTCATTTGCCTCTCTAAATTGTCCATTAGAGTGTGAATGTTTGTTTATCTGCCCTGCGATTGGCTGGCGACCAGTCCGGGGTGTACCCCGCCTCTCGCCCAAAGTCAGCTGGGATAGACTCCAGCGTTGCCTTTGTTGTAGTGTGATTTTACAACACAAATGTCTTGGCTATCAAAGCAGCCTTCGCCTTTGGTTTGCGGCCCATGGTGGGCTCATACAAAGGCCATTCTAGAGTCTGTTGGGGCCCTGGGCAAAAACTCACAGGGGCCCCGTTGAATAGAGCCACTGCTGTAGAACTAAAATGTTTGTTAGCCCTTGGGAGCCCCCAATTGGACTGGTTCCACAAATATTGCCTACATTACCTAGGGTTAGGATTAGAGTGACAAGCAGCACCCCAGGACCCAAGAAATTGGGCATGAGACCTCCCGGTTTTACTTGATATTTCCCTCATTCACATGAAATGTGTTCATACTTTATGATCAATATCTGAGAATGATCTGTTCCCACTTCCCTTCAGGAATGCCCTCTCTCTTCTGCAGACGTGAGCCGGATCAGAGCTGTATATTGTGTTACTGTTTTCATTTCTACCGTGAGGATTTCTCGCCTTGGTAAAAATTCACGGGCCAAAGCTCTTGTATCCACAATACAACACCTGGAAAAAGAAACTCTTCATTAATCTCTGCTGCCTCTCGCAATCTGCGGTTTTAAGCACCCCTCTTTCCAAACCACATGTGAGGCGGCACAGCGGCTGGTCGGCAGAGCCTTTGTTTTACAATAACTCTGGGTTAGTTTCAGGTCATTGTGGCCGAGTGGTTTCTTAATTGAATTTTAGAAGCGTTTTGTTTAATATGCCGTCGTTAAAGCTCTCTAAAAATAGTCCCGTGGATGTAATGACCTAATCTTTTCCGGAGCTTTTGAACAGATAATCCTGGACGGTTTCTATCTTCCCGGGCGAGCAGCTGAACAGAAATGATCGGACAAGCTCACACCGATCAATGTTTGTCCTCAACTTCATACGGAACACTTGATACCAATTTTTCAGCATCAGCTTTCCCCCCCCCAATCCCTGACGTCTATCAACTTGAATTCCTCAAAGCAAAGTATTAGCTTCTAAAGTACGGCCGGTATCTGCGGTGACACTCTTCAGTTGAATCGCCGTCATGAAGACACTTCCGAATAATGAATTCTATGGCTCGAAGCTTCTGGCGTGAGCCCATAATTCCCTCTATATTACATTTGTCCTTGCTCAACAGGGCATATTAACGACAATCACGCAAGGTTTATTAGCAGTGCAGATTTTGTTTCCAAAAACAGTAGCTACAAATCTGTAAATCCCATTTATAAGAACAACCATCAAGTCACCCCTAGCAATAATAGCACAGAATACACAGAAATGTATTTCCCTGACTAAATATGGATATGGAATTTTTTTATTGCCATTAATTACACAATTTCACTTGCAATGAATCACAAATTTGTTCAATTGAGAGCTATTTTTACAGCCTCGCTAGTGATAGAGACAGATGCATAGTCACCAATACGCCCGACTTCTTTCACTGCCAGTGACTCATTAAGCTGGTGTTTGGCTGCAAAGTGCAAGTGACCGGCACAAATACAACGGCACGATGATTAGAAGGTCCAGACAACTCCAAACACTACAGTACAACATCATCTGAAAGTTCACACTCAGCGTTTGTCTAACAACATGACCAAAATATAAAATCCTTTAAGTAAGTCAGTCAGTCAGCCGTTGTGGGTGGAGCCTTTCGTTGAACAGTTTTGCTGTGATCAACCAATCAGCATAGGGGTTGCTATGACGCACCAATCAGAACTTGGAGCCTGCAAGCTGGCTTATACCCGAATCAGAAGTTTGATTGGCTAAAAAAAACAGTTCCATTGCATTGTGGGCTAATGTGATAGTGACCCGTCTATCAAACAAGGCTGAAAAGGAACCCGATTCCGAAGGTCCCGGGAAGACTAGATTGCCATGGCAACACATCGACGCTGAAATCTGATTAGAGATTGGTCGTGAATGACCAAAAACAATGCAAAAACAGCCAACAGTGCAAAAAGTGCGGAACCACTGAACAGCTGGACAAGGGCAGAAGAGTTTATGGAAGGCAAAACGATTGAAGGTGAAATGGTTTTAGCTTCCTCCAGAAATTTCACCCAAAAGCCGAAAATTTCCAGCTTTTTTGATGTGTGGCGTTTTATTGTAGTGCTCTTATCTTGTAAAGCTTGAAGTGCCCGTGACACCAAAACCGCTCAAAATTGCTCATATTTCCTAGCTGTATGGCAAATTTCTTTCATTTTGTTATTGTTTGTTTCAAACGTCCTTTTAGTGCCATTATTTGGAGTTCGTGTTTGGGAGAAACATATCAAAAAAGTTTCACTGGGTCCGATGCCTTGCCTCGGGGAGCCTGATAAAAGCTCCCTGGGAGGTGCAAGTCACAGCCAGTTAATCTGTGAGCATCGCTGACACACTGGCGGACTTTTCCCGAGGGTGATATCATCTACTTTAACTAGTTGGAAGTGACGGAGGACAGGAGCAGAACACACATTCAGATTTATCAACAGTGGAGCAAACACAACATTTCACTTCTGAGGGACATTGCTTGCCGTCCACAAAAAGGGCCTGCCATCCCTCTACACCGCAATAGTCATGCTTTGTGTTTATATTAGCTGCACAGCCGTTTGAACTGTACATTCCAAATAGGTGAACAGCACTTGGCAAAAGAAGGACAATATTTTAAAGCTTGACAAAAGGAAAAATGCAGGCAGTCAATACTGGGCATCTTGACGCATTTGGGTTTTTTATTTTGTGAAAGACTCATTTATGCGTCTGGCCCGTAGTACCCCTAAATATGAAAGCAATTACAAACTCGGGGCGGTACAACAAACACATTTTATTTAGGATTATTTTTTACCTTCCTTTGAATGCAAAGGGAAAAATATTTTATATTTCCCCCGCTGATTTTGTAGCTTTACTCCCTTACTAATATATGACCAGTCTGGAATTTTTACGATACGTTTGTTGTAACAGAGACAGGATGAAAAAAAAAAAAGGATAACATTAAATAAAGGCTTTAAATTAATGTGTGTATATGATTGAGGGAAATTAGTATTTGATCCCTGCCAACCAGCAAAGGTTCTGACCCCCCAAATGAAACACACAAATTATTATTTATTATTATTATTATTATTAATATTATTTTATTATTACTATTTCTTTAGGAAAACTGGATAAAAGACACCTGTCCATTCAAAGCCCTCCACCACCATGGGCAAGACCAAAGAGCTGGGAAAGAACCCCAGAACTGGCATGGACTGCAAGACCGTTGAGAAACAATGCAAGAATACAGTCAATCGTCCTGGCTCTGGAGTTCCATGCAAGATTTCACCTGCTGGGGTAAGAATGATTGTGAGAAAGGTGAGGGACCATCCAAGCATTACAAGGGAGGAGCTGGTTAATGATTAGAAGAGTTAGGAGTCACCAGAAAAGCACTAGTCACACGCTCTGCTGCACTCAAATGAACCACTCAGACAAGGCTTGAGAGTAGTGATGTGCAGATCCATACTGAAATATCTATACCTCCGATATCAGATCTTGATGCTCTAAAATTCATTCATTCATTTTCTATACCGCTTATCCTCATTAGGGTCGCGGGGATGCTGGAGCCTATCCCAGCTGGCTTTGGGTGGGAGGCAGGGTACACCCTGGACTGGTCGCCAGTCAATCGCAGGGCACATATAGACAAACAAACATTCACACTCACATTCATACCGATGGACAATTTAGAGCGGCCAATGAAGCTACCAAGCATGTTTTTGGAATGTGGGAGGAAAGCGGAGTACCCGGAGAAAACCCACACACGCACGGGGAGAACATGCAAACTCCACACAGAGATGCCCAACGGAGATTCGAACCCTGAACCTCCTGACTGTGAGACCAACGTGTTACCCAGTCATCCACCGTGCGATGCTCTAAAATTGATTCTCAAATCAAAATTATGATACTTGATACTTTGGTCGTTTGAGGCGATGTGTATCATGAACAGGAACACACCGGAAAGCAACTAAATGATGACTGGTCTTGTCGAAAGGATAGTTAGAAACACAAGTCACATTAAACAAATGAGAACAGTAGCATTTACATTTCAGGAAAAACGTTGATTTAGGACCTCTGTGCTGGAGTCATCCCCGGTGAACGAGGGGGTTATTTCCCTACGCCTTCGGGCTGGGGGAAGGGTCCTGACTGTGGTTTGTGCGTACGCAGAGTACCCAGCCTTCTTGGAGTCTATCAGAGGGGTTCTGGAGAGCACCCCAGCTGGTGACTCCATAGTTCTACTGGGAGTCTTCAACGCCCATGTGGGCAATGACAGTGTGACTTGGAGGGGATCAGGGAGGCTATTGCATCGGCCTCCCTGATCTGAACCTGTCTGGTGTGTTGTTGCTGGACTTCTGTGCGAACCACAGTTTGTCCATAATAAACATTAGCAATAAACATGTTCGAACATAAGGATGTCCATAAGTGCACCAGGACACCCTAGGTCGCAGGTCGATCGACTCTGTGGTCGTATCATCAGACCTGCGTCCGCATGTTCTGGAGACGTGGGTGAAGAGAAGGGCTGAGCTGTCTGTCACCACCTGGTGATGAGTTGGATTAGATGGCGGGGAAGGATGCCGCACAGACCTGGTAGACCCAAACGCGTAATGAGGGTGTGCTGGGAACGTCTGGCAGTCTCCCGTTCGTCGTGTCTTCAACTCTCATCTCCGGCAGAGCTTCGCCTGCATGTCCAGGAAGCAGGAGCCTGGTTGGCATTGCCAGCAGTAAGTCCAGCTTGTTTCCGGTGAACGTTGTCCTCCGCCAAGGCTGCCCTTTGTCACCGATTCTGTTCATAATCTTCATGGACAGAATTTATAGGAGAAGTCAAGAAGTAGAAGGAGTCCAGCTTGGTGACCTTAGGATCTCGTATCTGCTATTTGAAGAAAATGTGGTCCTTATGGCCTCATCAGGCTGTGACCTTCAGCGTTTACTGGAGCGGTTTGCAGCTGAGTGTGAAGCTTCTGGGATGAGACTCAGCACCTCCAAATCCGAGGCCATGGTTCTCAGTCGGAAACGGGTGGACTGTACCCTCCGGGTCGGGAGTGAGGTCTTGCCTCAGGTGGAGGAGTTCAAGTATCTCGGGTTCTTGTTCACGAGTGAGGGAATGCTACAGTGAGGGCTAAATCGGACCGTCGTGGTGAAGAGAGAGCTGAGCCGGAAGGCAAAGCTTCCGATTGATCCGATTGAAAGCTACAGATTGATCTACGTTCCCACCCTCACCTTTGGTCATGAGTTATGGGTCATGACCAAAAGAACAAGATCGCGGTGAGGTGTTTCGGGAATGCCCAGCCGGGAGTAGGCCCCGGGGAAGACCTAGGACACGCTGGAGGGACTATGTCTCACAGCTGGCCTGGGAATGCCTTGGTGTCCTCCCGATGGAGCTGGAAGAGGTCGCCGGAGACCGGGAAGTCTGGACTTCCCTACTGAGACTGCTGCCCCCGCTAGCAGCTGCCTGCAAGCAATGCTAACATTAGCATGCTAGCACATTGTACCAGGAAAGCTAAATATCTACCACAGCTCTGACCATAAAAAAAAAGTGCTCTGACCATTTTTTGTGGCATTATATGCACAAATGCCGAATATGGTCGAATAGCGCAATGTTAAAAAAAAATGTCCTAGACCCAGACGGTGATCTGGATAACCCCCAAACTTTAATCAGTTCTCCCACATCCCTTTCCCGACAATTCCTGAAGATTTCATCCAAATCCATTCAGAACTTTTCACGTTATTTTGAATACAAACCAACAGATACTGCAAACGCCAGCGACAAAACATAACCTTTGCGCTATGCTTGGCGGAGGTAATCAGCATGTGAGGTACGGTATGAGCGTGTCGAGGGGTTCCGTGTGTTCCTTTGCGCCGTGTAAGTGCGGCAGTGGTAGATGTTGCGTCTCTGTCGCCAACTGTTTGGCTGAACGTGCAGCAACCGAAGGCTCAGCTCCTGCAATGTTTTGTCACTCCTGTCTGGAAACTGATTTAAAGAACAAGCAGCTTAAGCGAGTGTCGGAATTCGAGGGGATTACACTTTATGTTCATCTGCCTCTTCAATTACGTTCGCTCCCGCCCCACACATGACATCATGGAAAAGTTTGCAGGGTCTACGAGTGCAGAGGGAAACACCGCAGGGATATGTTGGTCTAAAAATACAAATTAACATGGTTCTTCAGATACGGTCACCTTAAGACCTTTTTACCCCGGATAGTGTGCAACTCATGTTTTATTTATTACATTGCTATTATTTCTTAAATGGGAGTAAGGTCGTGTCAGCCGCTGCCGGGCAAACACAAAACACCATGCAGCGCAAAAACCCTACAAACAACAATTCCCAAGAACCACAAGTTCCTCGACATTTGGTAGTCCTGTGATGTGCAGGGCAAAAATGACAAACAGGTTAATTAGAGATGTGATTTGTTTTAGCATGCAATACTCATTAAATGGCTTCAATATTGTGCTCAACCACATTTGTAGTGTTTGGCACTGGAGTTTTATTGGAAAACAAATACTCTTTGATGTGCGCAGCCCTAACTGGTTCCCTGGTACACGATGACAGGCCAAGCAATAAAGTCCTGACTGTCAGCTAGCAAAATAATAAGGATAGGAAAAAATAGTATGAGGCTGAAATGTCAATTTGTCAAGTCTCACAGACAATATTTTATACATTTTGCAAAAAAAGATATACAAAGGTTCTTTAGTACATACATTGAACTACAGTCAGTGGTCAAGAATTTCACTCTCTGTAGTCTACGAGCTCCCAATCCGAAATAGGCAGACACGGCATGATGGGTTAGTTTTTATAATCAGTCATATGCTTTATTTATGCTTTTTGAATTGTTTTCTGCACGTGAAACTCTAAAAAGGTGTTCACATTTTTGTCTTTCTGGAACAGATTCATGGGTTTTACATGACTTCTTGTGGGGAACACACACACTGTAAATTGTACATTATAGGAATCCGATGGGCCCTAGTTATGATGTATTGTGTAAAAGTATGACGGTAACATAAAACGAATGTATCCAGACCCACCTCCCACCAGGACGAGGCCGGAGTTTGTTTTTCAGAGAGAAGATTGATGTGTGTGGCAAAAGGCAGAGTGTTAGCATGAATTAACTCGAGGTTGTGCACAAACAAACATGCACATTAGCACTCAATAACATGTTCACAGTTACCTTTGATGCATTCGCACTTTGTATCCGTGTTTGGGACCAAAGATGAGGCCACGGGAAAAAATACAGTAAACTGGTCTTTCTGTGCAGCGTTGAAGACATTTTGCGCAGGCACAATGGTGTGTTCAAAGACTGTTGAACAAAGTGGGACAGGTCACAACAAACAACAAAACTACGGGATTTGTCTATTATTTTTAAAATAATAAATGAAATAGTAGCCTATACTCCTAGAATCGATATGCCTTTAAATAAAATTTTATGTAGTTATTTATATATTCCCATTTTTGGGTGTGTTTTTATACTGCCAAAACATTTTTAAAATGCAAGATATTTTTGCCTACTGTGAGAATTTTTGGTATGATATGCCAACATTGATTTTGTATTCACTATATTTTGTATTTTTTTTGTATTTTGTATTCACTGTATTCACTTCACACAACAACTAAAATGAAAAATAGTCTAAAATGTTTTTAGTTTTTTTTTTGACAAAAACGTTTTTGTCGACTAAATCCGGACTAAAACTATCACACATGGAAATAACGAAGATGGGACCAAAACAAGAAGCCTTTCTGTCCAAAAAACTAAAAGTAAAAAAAAAATGGCTGCCAAAAACTACACTGTTGTAGCGTGGGTTCCTATGTTGCTAAGTGAAATCAATACACCCAAGATGGAAGTTACGGTAATGCTTAAAAATGGCCGAAATGTGGCAAAATACTGTAAGTGTGGCCTTTACTACATGGTTGTAACTTGTATGTAAAACCATAAACCCTTGGAGGTGCTTTAATAGCGGGCTTTGTAGGCGGAATACTGCAGGTGTGTCCCACTATGTGCATTAATCACCTGCCTCTTTTTAGCTGGTTTTAGATCTTCAGAAGGCACACAAGAGAGAAAGATGTGTGTTTACGTGTTTATTGTAGATGAAATATTTTTAACAAGTGCAGTTTTCCTTGAAGTCGGCCACAATCCCTTATGATAGGCACTTTGGGTGGATCCAAATGTGGGCGTTCCCACGGACACCCTGGCACGGTCGCCAGCCAATCACATCTGTTATAAGTTGGTGGCATACTAATCTGCATCCATTTAAACTGTGTTTATCATAAAGTTATTTTTCGTTTTATTTTCGTACATAGACCTTACGCCAAAAAGGACGAGGACGTGATCGAGGCGAACAACCACGAATGTAGCAGGCGTTACAAGACAATGTAACGCACCGTCAACACATACCAGTAAGTTCACTATAATATATATATTCTGCACTATAATAACTCGAGTTACTATTTACATCCTTACATCCTACACACATTTACATCCTGCCAGTACCTGCAGCTGACAGGTACTGGCAGGCCAAGCGGCATGCGGCTTTGGTGGTAGTGTAGACACAAACTTGGGTGTGGGAGGAGTTCGTTGAGGCCATGGAGCACAACTTTCGGTCGGCCTCGAAGAGGTTCCGCCAAACCGTCCGACGCCTCGGAAATGGGAAGCAGTCCCCGGTTTGCAATTAATTGCCATTTGATCTTTTAACTCTTCATAACATTCTGGATTATATGCAAATTGCCTAGGTGAAATAAATAATAATATTAATGACCTTCCTTAAAAAAGGCAGGTATACTTTGGAAAACTGGGTTCTTCAGGGCTGCCCAAGAGCTGGGCCCTTAATGCCCACAATATCTGGAAGACATTTCTGAATCTAGCATATTTGTGGTGATTTTCTGTAAAAAAACAAAACCAAAAAAAAACTCAACAAGTGATGCTCTTGCTGGTGGGATTACCATCCCTATTCTTAGGGGGGGGGTACCAACACCACTGCATCTCCTCAGACCCATATCTTGACACACAGATTACATGCAGTGCATTTGAAGAAATAAAAAGGCTTTGCTCATCATATTGCAAATAAACACCAGTTGAGCTTAACAGGAATGTGCATTTACCTCAGAAAGGAGACAACAGTTCAAGTAAATCATTGTCTGTTAAAAGGCTGGAGGAGACCAAGACTCCTCCACGCAGCATCAGGAGTAAGCACTTTAATGAAGCCTTAACTGATGGGCCTTGCTTAAAAGCCCACCCAGACACAGATAGGACAATTTAGACCATGTTGACAACCCCCTCTAGGATTAGGTGAACACATTGGAACAAAGCACATCAACCATGGTGCTCATCAAATTTCATGTTGTCATAAGTTATCTTCTCTGGTGCCGGACCTAATCTGCTCTTTTATGACACCACAACACGGCTGACAACAAAAGTGTGTGTGCAAAAAAAAAGGGAAGAGGAACGCAAGACTGTCTTCAAAAGAGCCAGGTTATGGTCTTGATGCTATCTCAGGCCACAAAGGAGGGAATGATGCCGCGTATCTCGGTGTCAACACAAAGAGAGCCAAGACACGTGGCACTCGGAGCCACATGGAGATGAGCTGATAGCAGGTCCCCCTTAAGAGCGGTCCTCGTATCTGTTCCCTCATGCTCGACGAGATGCAAGCGTGCTATCTTCCCACATTTAAGGAGCGAGCGGACATTAGGACAGGCAGGGTGTTTACGACTTTCACGTATCTTCGATGCGGCGGGACGTTAATCTTGGTCTTCTGAGATATTCGTCGCCTTGCGTGATGTCACACTTTAAGTTTGCCATTTGGAAGTACGTCGTGAACCGTGAGCATGGGAGGAGACTACGTGACGGTGTCCGTGCACACGGTACTGCAGCAAAGGTTGAGTTTGTCTTTTTGAAACGGGCAAGAAGATTATTCCCGTTTACGTGTTACTCGGGCCGCACGGTGGCTGACTGGGTAGCACGTTGGTCTCACAGTCAGGAGGTTCAGGGTTGGAATCTCCGTCGGGCATCTCTGTGTGGGTTTTCTCCGGGTACTCCGCTTTCCTCCCGCATTCCAAAAACATGCATGTTAGCTTCATTGGCCGCTCTAAATTGTCCATTGGTATGAATGTGAGTACTCACGGGACTCCAACCCAGTGTTCAGGTCCCAGACCTGACGAGTTCCTAACTCGATGTGTCAGTGGGACTTTTCTAACAATATTTCAAAAAATACAACCGTCCCTTTTTGCATACAAGTCAGTCTCATCGTTTGGTATTGTCAGTGGCAGAACGTGTGTTCTGCTCACCTTTAGTTGTAGTTGACCACGCGTGGATTTAGAGACCAACTCCTATGTTGAAGAACGGCATCCGCCAAAAACCTCCGATCACCACCACCAACTCCCCCTCTGCCACGTTGGGCGCCAAGAACTTTTTATCCTTCCTCGGCGGTCCTTGACCCCTCTGCCCCATAATGTTCTTGCTTACGGGTGTTGGACGTTCAGGCTGTGACTGGAACATCTTGTAGTCGGCACAGTTCCTGTTTCGATCTCCCTAGCCGCTGCCTCTAGTTTCGATCTTAGCCACAGCTTCGCCCCCGCTGTGGCCTTTGTCCGCCGGTTCAACTTTCGGGTGTTAACCCCTCTGGGACTGAACGTTCGCCCTCGGGCTTTGTCCTTCCGTCGTCCCATCTCGCGTCCAGATGCCGTCAGCCAGGTGTTGGGGTGTTGGCTGACTCATCGCTTGTGTTCCTCCTTTTGAATGTGTGCGTATGTGTCAGCGTTGGCGTGCAATGCCAGTAGCCCGAGCCGGTCTATTAACTAACTAATATGTAACTGAAGCCAACCATCCACTACTTATAAAGAACTAATGTTAAAGCATATGTTCTATAGCCTTCCTCACTGGTTGCCCTGCTTACAGGGCATGTCCATAATAAATTAAAACAGAACACTTCAAATATGGGATGAAGTCGCGTTTTTTCTAAAATGTGTTGAATACGGGCATTTACTAGTGAAAGCAACTGTACACATTTTTTGGCCTAAATTAAGCATTTGAAGCATGCACATGGTTGCATGAAAGAAAATACAAATATAAGGCATTCAAAAGATCCATCCATCCATCCATTTTCTTCCGCTTATCCGAGGTCGGGTCGCAGGAGTAGCAACCTAAGCAGGGAAGCCCAGAGGTCCCTCTCCCCGGCCACTTCATCCAGCTCTTCCCGGTGAATGCTGAGGCGTTCCCAGGCCAGTTGAGAGACAGAGTCTCTCCAACGTGTCCTGGGTCTTCCCCGAGGCCTCCTACCTACCGGTTGGACGTGCCCTGAACACCTCCCCAGGAAGGCGTTCGGGAGGAATCCTAACCAGATGCCCGAGCCACCTCATCTGGCTCCTCTCAATGCGGAGGAGCAGCGGTTCTACTTCGAGTCTCTCCCGGATGACAGTGCTTCTCACCCTATCTCTAAGGGAGAGCCCGGCCACCCTGCGGAGAAAACTCATTTCGGCCGCTTGTACCCGCCATCTTGTCCTTTCGGTCAATACCCAAAGCTCATGAGCATAGGTGAGGGTAGGATGCGATATGTAATATCTGTGACTGGTTGTGTGTGCCTTTAAGAGGCGGGGCCAGGGATGCGACGTGTGTTATATCAGCTAGAGATGACTTTGTTTTAGCTGAGTGTTAGCATGGTTAGCATTGTGGCGCCTGTGACTGACTGGTGTGAGTTACATTGATGAGACAACTTCTGTCTTGTTTATGGCTAAAATATCTCATTTTCTGTTATTATGTCTACTACACTGGGTAATACGAGTGTAAAGTTGACCGTAGGGGTTTTATTTAATGTCTTCTTCTTTTCCTTTCGGCTTATCCCTGCTTATCCCAACACGGGTCGCCACAGCATTTTGTTCTGTTTGATTCGCATGTTTTGATTTGGCAAAAGTTTTACGTCGGATGCCCTTCCTGACACAACCCTCCATATGAGGGACATTATACTTATATATATATATTTGGGTGTGACCAGGATGGACAGGATCAGGGATGAGTAATAGTTCAATATTCTGAGACAGGGCTCTAATACTGCTAAAAAAATATATTTAGAAGGTTGTGAACAGGTTTTCTACGCTCTAGCTAGGACAATATTTAATTTGTACAGAAGGAATCCTACTTGACGAAAATTCACTTATCACGATGATTATCAACAACTGCAATTACATTACTGCAATTATTACTGCAATACTGCGATTACAGTAGGCAAGCGGCGTGGATTATGTAGTAACGCCTTCTCCGACGGCCAGGATGACCCAGTAACGGCTTTTGAAGGAGATGGAGGCGGCCCCACAGAAGATGCAAACACGACTACGGCGCTAGCTTGATGACCAAGCTTAAGGCTAGACTGTAACCGTAACGCTCCTCCTCTCTTGTAGTGCCCATGTTTGGTTTTTCCGGGGCGTAGAGCCACTTCCCTGCACCTGATTGCAACCAGCCGTCAGGTCTAGGATTTTTTTGGAGGGGCCTGCAAAAGCCTGGAAATGCCAAAAATGTATTCTGTCAAAATTTGTCACTTTTGACCAAATGTTGTACTGCATGCAAATGTTTTTTTTAAAAAAATGTTTTTGTTGTGGTGCCTTGGGTGGAATCACCCTCACTCCGCCCGTATGGCGATGTCTCACTCATCTTAACGACTGTCATTTTCATTCATTCATTCATTCATTTTCTATGCCGCTTATCCTCATTAGGGTCGCGAGGATGCTGGAGCCTATCCCAGCTGACTTTGGACGAGAGGTGGGGTACACCCTGGACTGGTCGCCAGTCAATCGCAGGGCACATGCACCACAAAAAAGTCAAAATTTCGAGGTAAAAACTTTAAATGATGAGAAACAAATGGTGCATGTGACAAACAGCAGTGAAGAAGGTGGCACTTGTGTATCTCATCATTTTGACCTTTTATCTCATCGTTATGAATTTTTATCTCATAATTTAAATTTTTTATCTCATGATTATGATTTTATCATGTCATGATGTAAATATTACTTTCATTATGGCTTTTTATGCCATAATTTAGACTTTTTATCTCGTAATTAAGACTTTTTGTCTTATTATGCAATCATTTTATTCTATAATTTTGACTTTTTACCTCATAATAATGTTCTTATATCATAAATACTACTTTTTATCTCAGAATTATGACTTTCTCGTAATTTGACTTTTTCGTCATTATTGATTTAATGTCATAATTATGATTTTAATCTTGTAATTTTAAATATACAACTCATATGTATGCCTTTTTATGTCATTATTACAACTTTACATCTCATAATTTCAACTTTTATTTCATAATGACTTTCTTATCTCATAACAAAGACATTTTATCTATCGCTTATCTTTTTTCTTATAGTTATGGCTGGCTTTTGTCATATTTTATGACTTTTTATCTCATAATTCCAACTGTTTAGCGCATCATGATTTTTTATAACATAATTATGATTGTAATCTAAAAATTAGGACTATTTATGTCATAACTGTGCCTTTTTATGTCATAATTATGACTTTATATCTCAGAATTTCAACATTTATCTCATAATAACTTTCTAATCTCATAGTTATGACATTTTGTCAATCTCTTATCTTTTTTCCTATAGTTATGACTTGGTTATGGCATAAATATGACTTTTTATCTCCTAATTTCAATGTTTTAGCTCACCATTTTTTCATTTTTTATATCATAATTTTGACTTTTTATATAATAATTTTGACTTTTCTTTTTTCTTTTTTTTTTTTTTTTTTTTACTTCTAATGACTTTCTTATCTTGTAATTTTGACTTTTAATCTCATGATTATAACTTTTTATATAATCATTTTGACTTTTTTTTTTTTCACTTCTAATGACTTTCTTCTAATGACTTAATGACTTAATTGTGACTTTTTAGCTATTCTAATTATGACTTACCATTGAGATATTTTTGTTCTTTCAGTGTTAGAAACGGGCTTTCATACAAGACAGACGGTGGCTGAGAAACATGATGCAACTGCCTTCAACCCAGATGAAATACTTTATACTTTGAGATGTAGTCCTTCATAGTTTTCATGTTGATCACAACCATTTGTCCAATAAATAACCAGCTCTCTACATCAGCACTTTGCGTGACCGTGTAGTTTGGCCAGGTGGTGTTGCCGTACAGACAGTGACCTACTGACTAATCACTGTAACCGCAGCTAATAATTGATGAGGCGACTGCTGGGACAGTCATAGAAAAAAAAAATGCTGGTGCAGTTGGAGCGTGCAAGAAAGCAGGAAACACGAGCCCCATTGAAGTGGGAAAATAAATGTTGAGTTAATGATGCTAAGGTAACCGCATTTTAACAGATTAGGAGGTTTTAGAGAACATGGGCCACAAAGCTGTGACTGATTTCGGTTAGTAGCTCAACATGGCATGCGTGATTTTATGTGGTGCATAAATGTACAATAAAGTGAGACAAAGGATATTTATGAGACCATAAAATTCCGAGGTTATCTCAAATTACTTATTTGCCACTGACACCAAAGGTGGTGTGTTGCTTACCAGTATTTCCTATTTTAGCTTCCACTACATTTTTCCACACTAATTGTGGCCTTCATGAAAACCTCTCCTGTAAATGGGCATTATCTTTAACATAGACCTGATAGACGGATTTCATGGGGAATAACAATACAATCTTGTTGCCAAATGTGTCACCCAAAGGGACGGCATGTAACATTTACCGGGTCTTTTCATCGGCCCCGGTCATCTTTCACAAAATAGTTTTTCATTTGAGTGGTCACATCTGGCCAGCTTTGTGTCTTTCGTGCCTCTCACTTTATCAGGCGACCACCAGACAAGCTGAAGTCGAGCCAGATTTGCAGGAGGCTTTCATGGCCTGTAATATTTATGCTGGGGTTAGTCCAGGATGTCCAGTGCTGATTGTGAACTTGTATATAAATTAATACGGGGGGATCCTCGGGTTCCGCTGCTTAACACAATGGGCTGTCTCGTGTCCTAAATCTGCCGGGGTAGACTGCAGCTTACCAAAAATCAAAATATGAACATTTCTTTCAATGAGTGGCCATAGTCATAAATGAATCAAAAAGATGTTTTCCCAATTCTTAAAAATAACCATAGCCGTGCTTTGCATGTATTCATCCATCCATTTTCTATGCCGCTTATCCTCATTGGGACACCCTGGACCGGTCGCCAGTCAATCGCAGACAAACACTCATTTACACTCTGATGGACAATTTAGAGCGGCCAATGAATCTAACATGCATGTTTTTGGAATGTGGGAGGAAAGCGGAGTACCCAGGAGAAAACCCACACACGCACGGGGAGAACATGCAAACTCCACACAGAGATGCCCAACGGAGATCCGAACCCTGAACCTCCTGACTGTGAGGCCAATGTGCTAACCACTCCGCCACCGTGCAGCCTTGGCAGGACGTATCTTTTTGAATTCAGTCGTGTTTCTCGCTTCTTTTATCCACTGGCATCTTTCTTCCTTTCCCTTTTCGATGTGACAAACACTACTGAAGTGTGCTTTTCGAGAGCAGCGATAGATTGGAACTTTGTGCTTGGCCTGCGAGATCCCCAGACCTGACTGTGTGAGATTTTTTTGGAAAAGATCTTGTTGATGGTCCACCTCCATGACCTTAAGCATTGAATGACAACCGGGTGGACGGTGATATGCTGATGCACGTCTGATGTTGCCGGGGGTGGCCACAGTGACCACTTGTAAGACAGGAAATACATCTTGATTGTGAGTAGAATACTTGGGACTTCGTTGCGTTCCCTTTATAAAGGATTGCATAATGAAACCGGTTCATTGACCCAAACCGCCCCCCCGTTTTTGGGTCCGCCGCTTGTTGAAAGTTAATGACCTAAAGTGACTTATGGCGACTTTGGCTGCAGACCAGTGTCGTTACTGTTATGGCGTCAGGTGCCACAGTTTTCCTAAATACTGCTTGTGCAGTTGTTTATAGGAAAAGCCAGATCTGGTTTCAGCCAATACAGCCAGACATTCCGGTGACCTCTGGGATTTTTCGAAACGGAAAATATAGCAGAGCTGTTTGCCGGTCGGGGGTGCCGGGGGTAGCAGAGCAGCAGTCAGCTGTCAAGTGACAGACAAGACAACGTTGTAAAAGAGTGCAGGCTCCACGGCGCTCCGCCCAGCCCCTCTCCCAACCTGTAAACACGAGCCGGAGCTTTTGAAGGACTATCCAAAAACAGTGGCCTTATAAACATGATGTTGCATTTATAAACATGATATAGTCACTTGAAAGCTTGAGGAATTTTTTTACAACAAAAGACAAGATTCAGGTAAAGCCGCCAGATCCTACGCCGGGTCTTTTCAACGACAGCTCATATTAGGATTCGATCTAAAGAACAGAATTATTATGGTTCTTCATTTGAAAGTGCATTAAACAAGCCTGGCGTTTTTGGTTACTTTTACCTACTTTATGACCAATGTGGTTTAGTCTAGAAGGCCCCTAAAAGCAGCGTGTGGCGGCTGATGCATACACAGAGCTGCTGTAACTTACGGCAGATAGCGCGTCCAAGGAAGTCAGAAGGTCAGATGTTTCAATTAAACAAGAGAAGGCTCCAGTAGATGTCTCTTTGCTTCCGATTGGAGGACAATATTGATCAGTAGTCATTTTTAACATTCGATTCGTATCACAACTCGTGGTGGGTTTATTTAGAACGATACGATCGGAAACGATTCAACTTTAAGTTGATTTTGTAACTTTTTAGCCAAAAATTCACGCAGCCTGTGAAACAAAGAGCTGGATGCTGGACAGTGCAGGGGAAGTTTCTTAAATTTCTCTTGCGTTTTGTTAGAGAGTCAGGTATGCATGAGTTATGGATGCAAACAGGTAAACAACAGTTCATGGCAGATGCATTCACCTTCTATTTCAATGCAGTGCAAGCAGCACGGCGAATTAACAATGAACGGATTCTGTGATTAATTCTGTCTGATACAACATGACTCACTTTAATTTGACAACCATTCCCTTCTCTAACCAAAGTACCAAAGAAGTTCTTTCGCACCAGCAGACCAATGAAAATACACCCCATCAAACTGTTAGACGGGTAACATTTAACGTCTAAATGTCCTAGTATCGATTAGATCGATCAATTACCTTTCAAATGGCGTTACATCGTCTGGAATGGCTATTTGGTGAACACAGATTGTTGTAGTTGGATCATAGGAATGTTAATCGATACATCGATCTAGTGAATCAATCTTTACACCCCTAATAAAAATGCATTTTACCTGCAATTAAATGCAATTCATTTTGAGTTAACTAAGCACAAGATGTGATTAATTGGTTAAAGATACATGGAAAATAGATTGCAGATGGCAGTAGATTAGGTTTATGTTTACACCAAAATAACTACAGTGCCCGTGATGCTTAAAGTGCCGTACCGGGAAGCTGGTCCAAATTAGACTTCACAATCATGTTCATCTTATCCAGCAAAGGTGTTTTGATCTGACAAATCTTAAACAATTTTGAGCAAATCTAGAATTACTGTAGATACCAATTAGACATTAAAATGAATTGGCTGTTGAAGTCCGACAAAAAAAGGAAAAAGTCACACATCAAAAGCGAGGGATGCTGCGAACGCCAAGTGGAGGTCGGGTTGCAATGTTCGCGTGAAGCACTTACAGTGCCACTTCATATCTACGTTTATTATGATTCATAGTTCACAGTCTGATGGACTCCTGGATGCTCTTATCCTGCAAAGCAGATTATTTCTACATGAAAATAATCCATCCATTTTCTATACCGCTTATCCTCATTAGGGTCACGGGGATGCTGGAGCCTATCCCAGCAGACTTTGGGCGGAAGGCGGGGTACACCCCGGACTGGTCACCAGTGCATCGCAGGGATGAAAATAATCATCACATTATACAATCTGGCAAAATTTTCTGACACCTCTGGTCCCTACAAAAAAATATCAGTGTGAACTCAATTTTGCTCTCTCTGGTGAGAAAGTAAGAGCAGAGCAGCAGTCGGCCCCTCTGGTCAAAACAGCTGGGCCTCTACAGAGTCTCTCTCCGTCAGACTGTTTAGTTTGACGGCTTCGGTCAACATCAGTCACGGGAGGAATCGAGCCACGAGCCGCGAGCATCAACACTACTCAGTGAAGACGGCGGAATGTCTCCCGAGCCACTTCTACACACATTCAACAGAAACAGAGCAGTACGTGCACAAGCGGCAGATACTTGAGTCGCGCCTTGTCTGAATGCACATGCCGAGGTTGATTAAGATCTTCTCGAGTCGAGGACACGTTCATATTTTACAGTTCACCAGATGGGAGCAGAATGTTATGATAAGAAGCTGCTCTGCTTCCAAACCATCATCTTCCAAAGCCTGTCCGGTCATAAGAACTCACAGAATACTTCAAATGCACTGGAGTGTAGGGGATAAATTTCTTACTTTAAGCCCTCATCTGTGCCCCCTGAAAACCCATGTCCTAAATGGCGTGGTAACCGTGTAACACGCCGGACGCTGCAACTGGGAGCAACTGGGCTGCTATGGTAATTTCTATGCTGGTAAGAAGGCATGGTCCGGTTTCAAGAACCCGAAAAAGTCACGGTTTCAAACCCACTGAAATTTTGCATCATACAATATGAGACAAATTGGGCGTCGAGCGTGGCCACTACGTCAAAATACTTCTTCACGTTCACGTTCGGTGTTATTCCCTGCTTTCGAAACTGGGCTTCGGTGTGTAAAAACCACATAATTCGGGCATGGTTATCACAGGCGTTGGCAATGAGCGGCTGTTGTCACCGTTGTTGGTCGATATATTACTCGCGTCAAGGGTCACCAAATGTGGCGATGTGACCGAGAAGGATACCGGAGTGGACGATTCGTGGGATAAAGCGTTTACTCTTCCCTAAACAACAACCAACATCTGTGGCTAACAACAATCCCATGACCCGGAAACGGAAGGGTGTGGAAAAGTATGACGTGCCGCTTTAAATTAATAATGTAACATTATGAGTTATATATATACAGTATATACATACATATATACAGTACTGTATGTTGTGATCTACTTGCCCCACTTGATTGCATTTATTTGCATTTTGCTTGGTTTAATTTTTTTTTTTACTAAGAAAATATTTATTGTGTTGTGACTTGAGTGGTTGGATTAACCACAATAGACTGCATCGGCCCCGCCGTGAATCACCACCTTATCGTGGTGGGGGGGGTCGAGTGCCCGAGTGATCCAAGGAGCTATGTTGTCGGGGGCTTTATGCCCCTGGTAGGGTCTCCCAAGGCATACAGGTTCTAGGTGACCTGCCAGACTAAGAGTGATTCAGAAGACCCCTATGAAAAACAACAAGAGGAGTGACCACACCTCACCCGGACGTGGAATACCGGGGCCTCACCCTGGAGCCAGGCCTGGGGGAGGGGCTCGCAGGTGAGTGCCTGGTGGCCAGGTCTTCACCCGTGGGGCCTGGCCAGGCCTAGCCCGAAGAAGCCACACGGGAACTCCCCCCTGAAGACTCACCACCTGTAGGGGCAAGCATAAGGGTCCGGTGCTTTGTGATTTGGGCAGTGGTCGAGGGCGGGTGTCCAGGCGACCTGGTCTCCGGCGGCCAAATCTGGTTCTTGGGACATGGAATGTCACTTGTCTGGTGGGGAAGGAGCCCGAGTTTGTGGAAGAGGCGGAGAGATTCTGACTAGATATAGTCACCTTAACCCACACTTCGGGAACCAAATTCCTTGAGAGGGGCTGGACCTTGTTCTTCTCCGGAGTTGCTGCAGGGGAGAGGCGGCGAGCTGGTGTGGGCTTATTGTTAGCCCCCCGGCTTGGTGCCTCTGTGTTGGAGTCATCCCCAGTAAACGAGAGGGTTATTTCCTTACGCCTTAGGGCTGGGGAAAGGGTCCTAACTGTGGTTTGTGCGTACGG
>QODF01000094.1:3516615-3534960 GCA_024372805.1 Oostethus manadensis
CTACGTGCCATTCGGTCCTTGTACAATCGAAGCAGGAGCCTGGTTCGCATTGCCAGCAGTAAGTCGAGCTTGTTTCCGGTGAACGTTGGCCTCCGCCAAGGCTGCCCTTTGTCACCGATTCTGTTCATAATCTTCATGGACAGAATTTCTAGGCGCAGTCAAGGTGTTGAGGGAGTCCAGCTTGGTGACCTTAGGATCTCGTCTCTGCTATTTGCAGACGATGTGGTCCTTATGGCCTCATCAGGCTGTGACCTTCAGCGTTTACTGGAGCGGTTTGCAGCTGAGTGTGAAGCTTCTGGGATGAGACTCAGCACCTCCAAATCCGAGGCCATGGTTCTCAGTCGGAAACGGGTGGACTGTACCCTCCGGGTTGAGAGTGAGGTCTTGCCTCAGGTGGAGGAGTTCAAGTATCTCGGGTTCTTGTTCAAGAGTGAGGGACGGTTGGAGCGTGAGGTCGACAGACGGATCGGTGCAGCATCTGCAGTAATTGCGGCGCTGTACCGGACCGTCGTGGTGAAGAGAGAGCTGAGCCGGAAGGCAAAGCTCTCTGTTTACCAATCGATCTACGTTCCCACCCTCACCTATGGTCATGAGTTATGGGTCATGACCGAAAGAATGAGATCGCGGATACAAGCGGCGGAAATGAGTTTCTTTCGTAGGGTGACTGGACTCACCCTAAGAGATAGGGTGAGGAGCTCGGCCATCCGGGAGGAGCTCAGAGTATAGCCGCTGCTCCTTCACATCAAGAGGAGCCAGTTGAGGTTGCTTGGGCATCTAGTCCGGATGCCTCCCGGGCGCCTCCCTGGTGAGGTGTTTCAGGCATGCCCAGTTAGGAGAAGGCCCCCGGGAAGACCTAGGACACGCTGGAGGGACTAAGTCTCACAGCTGGCCAGGGAACGCCTTGGTGTCCTCCCGGTGGAGCTGGAGGAGGTCGCTGGGGACCGGGAAATCTGGACTTCCCTACTGAAGCTGCTGCCCCCGCGACCCGGATAAGCGGAGGAAAATGGATGGATGGACAATAGACTGCATTGAAAATTGCATTTGAACTGAAATATTTAATAACTGAATTATTTTTTGTTCATTATTTTTTAGTACACACAGTATGTTCTTTTTTCGTGATATATTATAGGGGGTAAAAATGACACATCTTACAGCTGTAATTATATACCTTGAAACTGCTAAACCCCGATATTTTTGCTCAAGGTTATCAGGTTGTCAGAATCTCATATCGACCCATGACTACTAAAAATATATAACCTGGCTTCTCTTTGCAAACAAAGATTAGGAAGGAGGGTGTCCTCGTCGACTGCAGCATGCCCGCTGACGGCTGAAGAGGCCAACCCGAAACAGGGACGTGTGAGTGCACTGGTGACTTTTGAAGGTCTGATCAGGGTTTAGATACACCAAAGAGTTTTTATCTCTGCCAACGATAGTTTTTTCAGCTGATGGGTGTCGATGTTGCGGGATTTGAGTGGCTTCTTGAGGCAGTTTTGGTATCTTTTTGTTAGTTCCGCTCTGTCTCGATGGCCAGTTGATGGTTTGCCTTACATGACGTTTTTTGGAAGGCAATGTTTCTCCATCCGGGTCACTTGACCAGCCCACCGGAGCTGGTATTTCAATAGCATGGCTTCAGTGTTGGGAACCTCAGCCTCACAGTCACCCCAGTGGATGTTAAGGATGGTGGAAATAGTTGAGCAGCCTGATGTGGCTGCTGTATGTGGTCCAGGTCTGTATCAGTACTGATCTTGAGTTTGCATTTTATGCTCTAATGGTTCCACACACGCTGATAGTCTAACGAATAGGCTGTTCACCTTTGCCAGTCTGTTAGCAATTTCTTAGACCATCTTGGCGTCAGGTGAGACGGTGAATTGCTGAAACGTCAATACTGCATGTACAGTACATGCTATACATCAGCGTAACCAGAACATTAGCTCAAATCTTGGAAAAAACATTTTTCAAAAACAGTAAGGGCGAGCCGATCGATCCAAATGTTGATAGTATCGATACCACAGGAAGTATCAATATGAGCTAGAAATTAGTGTGAGGAGATTGATATTTTTCATTTCTCCTGTATGATAACTTTCACAAATTTGTGTTTTTTGTGTTCATATTTATGTCTAATATGTATAATAGTTTATTATAGAATTTACACACTTGGAATAAAGTCATTGGACACAGCAGTGCTTTGAGGGCAAATATCCAAATTACCGGCAGTTTTTTAACTGGCTCTCAGCACATGAAAACAGAGAATGAAAACAAAAACCGCAGCAATGAGAGAAAAGTTGGACTCTAACACAAGAAACCAAGTCATAATGTTTTTTTTTCATTTTAGAAGCATAAAGTTGAAATATTAGACATTTATTAGACATTATTATTTTATTTATATTTCTTATATCTTCTTCTTCTTCTTTTCCTTTGGGCTTATCCCTTCAGGGGTCGCCACAGCGAATCAATTGCCTCCATCTAACCCTGTCTTCTGTATCCTCTTCTCTTGCGGCAACTACCTTCATGTCCTCTTTTACTACATCCATAAACCTCCTCTTTGCTCTTCCTCTAGGCCTCCTGCCTGGCAATTCTAAACTCATCATCCTTCTACCAATATATTCTCTATCTCTCCCCTGGACATGTCCCAACCTTCTCAGTCTGGCCTCTCTGACTTTATCTCCAAAACCTCTAACATGGGCTGTCCCTCTGATGTGCTCATTCCTGATCCTGTCCATACTGGTCACACCTAAAGAGAACCTCAGCATCTTCATCTCTGCTACCTCCAGCTCTGCCTCCTGTCTTTTCCTCAGCGGCACTGTCTCTAAACCAAACAACATCTCTGGTCTCACCACAGTTTTGTACACCTTTCCTTTCATTTTAGCTGAAACTCTATCACACATCACACTCGACACTTTTCTCCACCCATTCCAGCCTGCCTGCACACGCTTCTTCACCTCTTTTCCACACTCTCCATTGCTCTGGACTGTTGACCCTAAGTACTTCAAATCCTCCACCTTCTTTATCTCTTCTCCCTGTAACCTCACTCTTCCACTTGGGTCCCTCTCATTCAAACACATGTACTCCGTCTTGCTGCGGCTGACCTTCATTCCTCTCCTTTTTCCTTCCAAATGTATATTTCTTATATACTAATACTTATATATATCCTCCTTTATATTATCCTCACTAGGGTCGCAGAGTTATGCTAAAGCCTATCCCAGATGACTATGGGCGAACGGCGGGGTGCACCGTGGACTGGTTGGCAGCCAATCGCAATCAGACAAACATTCACACTCACATTCCTTCCTCTGGACAATTAAGAGTCGCCAATTAACCTAACATGCATGGTATTGGAATGTTGGAGGAAACCGGATTACCCGAAGAAAACAATTATTACACGCACGTGTAATGGGATGTTTGGTTTACAAAATGTAAACTATAACTGCCCCCACGGTCTTTGATTTTTGTTACTTTGTCATTTTCTCCGTGGAAAAAGTTTGGACACCCCTGACTTAAGTGGTCAAATGTCGAAAAGGACAATATGACGACTGAAATGTTGGTGTGACTTCTCCAGCGTGTTACTTACCTCCTTGGGATAGGCTATGGAGCAGCTCTACAATTTTATTACATAAACATAAATGTGAACAAGGAAAGTATGACCATAATTTGTCACATTCCTTACAGTTCTACCAAGACAGGATAAACACTTTAGGGAACACTCACATGCAAGGAGTAGATGCGACCATGACCTCTTCTGAACTGGGCTTGAATGAATCCAACTCCTAGGAACACAGAGAACCATTTTATAAGAAGCGTGTGAAATAATTGTATTTCTTTTACCAAATAAGTCAACCCGGAACATTAAGATGTCATATTGTAATGCAATTCACAGGCCAGCTGACATGGTGGTCTGCTGACTTTAGAGGCTCAAGAATGGACACGATGTAATTTCAATGTAGACCCAAAAAGACGTGAAAATGTGTAGTGATACCTATGTGATCCAGCTTTCCCCAACTCAGACTGGGAAGCTGTTTGGGTGCCCTTTTTGAGCTCTTCAGATACAGACTATAGTAGCAACCAAGGTTTCAGTATTCACAGGGTAGTTGGCACATTCTGTTACCGAATCTACTGTAGGGGTTTTTTTAATTGACAAATTGAAGACCTGGTCAGAAAATAATAGCCATTCCATTCCATTTTCCTCCGCTTATCCGGGTCCGGGTCGCGGGGTCAGCAGTCTCAGTAGGAAAGTCTCCGGCGACCTCTTCCAGCTCCACCGGGAGGACACCAAGGCGTTCCCAGGCCAGCTGTGAGACATAGTCCCTCCAGCGCTGTCCTAGGTCTTCCCCGGGGCATTCTCCCGGCTGGCCATGCCCGAAACACCTCACCAGGGAGGCGCCCGGGAGGCATCCGGACAAGATGTCCGGGCCAGCTCAACTGGCTCATCTCTTAGGGTGAGTCCAGCCACCCTACGGTGGAAACTCATTTCCTCCGCTTGTATCCTCGTTCTTTCGGTCATGACCCATAACTCATGACCATAGGTGAGGGTGGGAACGTAGATCAATCTGTATCCTTCAATCGGATTAATCGGAAGCTTTGCCTTCCGGCTCAGCTCTTTCGTCACCACGACAGGCCCGGTACAGCGACCACATTACTGGTGACGCTGCACCGATCCGACTGTCGACCTCACGCTCCGACTGTCCCTCACTCGTGAACAAGTACCTGTCAGCTGCTTCGGGAGTCCACCGGGTCCAGACCTACACCGAGGTCCACCATTTGGTGATGACTTCTCTTGATGTTATACCATAACATAGGAGGGTGTTTTTCCTTGTTGCAGAGAAGAATAACAACACAGATGAGCACCCGGCCGTAGGATGATTTCCTAACTTGACCACTAACTCAGCTGTTCATCTTCCGCCCTGTTTGTGAGACTCTTCATTTTTTCCAGCATTTTGTAGGTAATATGTGTTAATCTTGCCCAACAACTTGTCAGCAAACAGACATGTGAAGCTCTGCATATCCTGAGTGAATCCTGACATATGAGTCTATAGTTGCGTTCTAGGAAATTGTAATTGGCCCAAAAATGACCCCCTAATATTTTCTAAATCTCCATCCATCCATTTTTTACGCCGCTTATCCTCATTAGGCTCATTAAAGAGCCAATCCCAGCTGACTGGGCGGGAGGCGGGGTACAGCCTGGACTGATTGCCAGTCAATCGCAGGGCAGACATACTGTACAACCATTCACACTCTAATGGACAATTTAGAGTCACCAGTTAACCTAACATGCATGTTTTTGGAATGTGGGAGGAAACCGGAATACCCGTAGAAAACCCACACACACAAGGGGAGAACATGCAAACTCCACACAGAGATGCCCAACGCAGATTCGAACCCTGAACCTCTCTGTCTGTGAGGCCAACATGCTACCCACTCAACCACCGTGCGGCTATTTTGAAAATATTTTATATATAATATAAATGTTATTATAAGTATGGAGAACATTGACAATCTATTGAAAATACAATTCTGCACAAAATCCACACCAAGGAGCAAAGTTTGGTTAACCTAAAACTAATAGTTTGGTAGAAAATAAAGCTAAATGAGAAATAAGATACATTGATGTGGCAACGCAAAATCTTCTATCCAGAATTACTTCCCTAATAATTTGAATTTTGAAAAAAATCTTTTGGATCTTATATATATACACATACACAGTATATGAAAATGATCACCCTATGAGGGGGGAAATCAAAGACACCCCAACAATGAAAGTGAAAAAATGATGCAGAAGACTGGTTCATTTTGCCAAAATGTCATTGTAGCAACTCCAAATGATTCTCAGTAGTTTGTGTGGCCCCCATGCATGCCTGACAACGTGCATGCTCCTAATGAGACCACGGATGGTCTCCTGGGGTATCTCCTCCTATATCTGGACCAGGGCATCACTGAGCTCCTGGACAGTCTGAGGAGCAACCTGGCGGTGCCGGATGGACCTAAACATAATGTCCCAGAGGTGTTCTATTGGGTTTAGGTCAGGTGAACATGGGGGCCAGTCAATGGTATCAATTCCTTCATCCTCCAGGAACTGCCTGCATACTCTAGCCACATGAGGTCGGGCATTGTCATGGACCAGGGGGAACCCAGGTCCTACTGCACCAACGTAGGTTCCCGCAATGGGTCTAAGGATTTCATCCCAATACTTAATAGCAGTCAGGGTGCCATTATCTGACCTGTAGAGGTCTGTGCGTTCAGGGATATGCCTCCCCAAACCATCACTGACCCACCACCAAACCGGTCATGCTGAATGATGTTGCAGGCAGCATAACGTTCTCCACGGCATCTCCAGACCATTTCGCGTCTGTCGCATGTGCTCAGGTTAAACTTGCTCTCATCGGTGAAGAGCACAGGGCGTAGTTGCCAATTCTGGTGGTCTATGGCAGTTGCTAATCGAGGTATACGGTGCTGGGCAGCGAGCACAGAGCCCACTACAGGACGTCGGGCCCTCAGGCCACCCTCATGGAGCCTGTTTCTGATTGTTTGGTCAGAAATATTCACACCAGTGGCCTGATGAAGGTCATTTTGTAGGACTCTGCCAGTGCTCATCCTGTTTCTCCTTGCACAAAGGAGCAGATACCAATCCTGCTGATGGTTTAAGGACCTTCTACGGCCCTGTTCTCTCCTGGAGTAACTACCTGTCTCCTGGAATCTCCTCCAGGCTCTTGAGACTGTGCTGTGAGACACAGCAAACCTTCTTACGTATTGATGTGCCATCCTGGAGGAGTTGGTCTATTTGTGCAACCTCTGTAGCGTCCAGGTACCGCACCATGCTATCAACAAAGATGTTGATAGAGATGCCAAATGAAAAACTACAGCAGTAGAAAGGCAGTCAAAGAGAGTCAAAGTAAAAGAGATGAGAAATCACTGGCCTCAACCCGGAAAACCGTTCCTGTTTTGGGGTCTGTCTCATTGTTGCCCCTCTGATGCACCTGTTGTTGATTTCACTAACAACAAAGCAGCTGAAACTGATTAACAACCCCCTCTGCTACTTAACTGACCACATCAATAGCCAAGAGGTTTGACTGATAAGTTACTGAGAGTGTTCCTCTAATTTATTTTGAGCAGTGTATATAAACTATTAACATACAAGCTGGCAACATGACTTGCAAGTAGTCAGTCAATCTGAGACAACCTTTTGACGGTTTAAGGAGCTTTTCACGTGCAGCAATTCACTTCACCCACAAACAAAGAGACGCGAGTCAATACTTATTTGACATGCAATTTAACCTACTCACCCACTCCACTATCTGGTAAGTAAAAAACCATAGACTCTTAGATAATCAATGCTTTATCATTCATGGTTCATATTAGCCTGAACATAGTATTCATTATGGACAATCTGTGACAGGCAAGTACAATAACAAAGCGCCACCCAGCTTCAGATCAGAGGGGTCATTCCTCCCAATCATGCCTGCCCAGGCCTCACTGTCCCTGCCATGTCGCTGAGCACTCTCCATTACCAGAACCTCCAAAAAGGGTGGGTATTCTGAACTGCTATTTGGCGCCTAAGTGCAAACAACAGTCAGAGCCCCTTTCCCCACCTGAAGGTGGAAGGAAAATACCCTCTCGCTCACAGGGTAGAACTCCAAAGTAAGGCCACAAGCTGGGGCGCAACAAGAATTGCCATCCCCGCCCGTTGCCTCCCCCTTCCAAGATTAAATCATTTAAGCCTCTAACAAATAAACAAGCAACAGCCACCTTGGTTTCTGGCGTGTCCATGACCATTATTACATCTAAATGGAATGCTAATTAGGGTGATACCACCCAAAAGGCAGTCACTGGCTGGCAGAGGCTCTACTCAATTGTATCCTAATGACTTCTCATTTGGCCCCACAAAAGAGCGTAACCATTTTCATCTCGCCAGGACATGCCTTCTCATTTAGAGGATAGACACTTTCGATCCAGCACCAAGTCCTCTGAGCAGAGCTGTCTTATTTAGTCGGACCAGTGTTTGTCCCACGGCACTGAGCATGAACTGATGATGCTCTATTGGACGAAACACCCTGAACAGTCCAGTTGTGATCCATTAAATGTCCTGAGAGTACATAAAAAATGGGGTAAATACAGGACATCAGCTCTCACCTTGGCGCTCCATGCAAGATTTCAGCTGGTGGATGATTGTGAGAATAGTAAGGGACCAGCCCAGAATTTCAAGGCAGGTGCTGGTTGATGATGTCAAGGGAGTTGGGAGCACAGCCACCAAGAAAAACAATTGTGCAGTACTTTGCTGTAATGTACTGAGATCCCGCAGTGGCCATAAGGTTCCCCTGCTCAAAAAGACACGTGTCTAAGTTTGACTAGGAAAACCTGAATTACTCAGACAAACCTTGAGAGAATGCGATGTGGCCACATGTGGACAACTCCGGACTCAAACCAATTTGCCATACTAACATGCATTTCATGTGTTTTTCTGGACTTTTCTTTTCTGTGACAATCTATGGATTATTCATTATCATATCCTTCTCAGCAGGGGATCAAACATGTATTTTCCTCACTGTAAAATATCAGACGTTTGGCATGTGATGAGATCTCGGTGTCTCTTTAGAGGATGGTATTCATAGCCATTGGAGAACTCCAAGGGTGTGGCGATCCACTGACTGTTTTTAACCTGAGCAGTCCTACAGGGCAGTAGTAGTGATGTTCGAAGGCAGATCTGCAAACCCTCCAGCTGTCTCACTAACAACCTCGATGCCTTCACTAAGGCTCTGTCCAGCAGTCTCAGTGCAAGCGAGCAGTCTACTGGCAACATGAGTAACAGCCGGTGTGTTTGGTTCACTCAATACAAAGAAGCCAAGTAATCTAAATACATAAGGTAATATAAATACAAAGGAACCATATAATGTCACACAACAGGCTTGCGGACACCAATTGTGTGCGTAGAACATTGACATTTTCTCTCTGCCCCCCTGCTCAATCTCTGCTTGGGTAGGCTGGCACTCCCTGTGTTTAGAAAGCCCCCGGAAAGTTTACAGAGAGTGTACTTCTGCTCGGGTTTGTGTGACAAGTTTGAATGCACCTTACCCATCAGCCACAAAACAGCCACAGACCTCCCTGGAATCTACTCCGGCACTTTCCATCCATGCATTTCCATGCATTCCCCAACTTCCTTTAGAGTTCCTTCTCCAAAATCTCGTGTTGAGCAGTAATATCGACTTGGTTTGTCAGACCACGAGCTATGAGGCTACTGAGTTTTTTAGCCTTATGCCCCTCTGGCCGATCAACCTCTCTACGGCACGATATGAACCCAGCTCACTATGGCTCGACTCACTATTACCCTTTTGTGTGCGACCAGGTCAGCAAAAGAAAATTTAATGGGGAAAATAGGAACAAAAGGAGATATCGAAACAACAGGGGGAGATCTAAAAACAAAAGAAAGATACCCCTTCAGACATTTGAGCTGAAGCCATGTAGCCCCTACTCCTGCACACTTCAAAAACTCCTGCATACCTTTTTATATTCATTCACTTGAAATTTTGAACATAATTTATTGATGAGAATTTAATTTTATAGTAATTTCAGGTAAAAATGTCATATTTTGATAACATTTCAAGAGCACTAATAAATAGATCAGTATCATCCTACATATCTTTTAGAAATGCTGAACACAGTCAGTTGGTTAAATACTCTTATAGTAATTCCGGGTCTGAGTGTGTATTTTGCATCGTTACATTTGGATAAAATTTCACATAAGCCCTGATAGATAGTAATTGTAGAATTTGTTTTGTTCACTCACAATGGCTATGGTTTAAATCTGCATACAAATTTATTACCAAAAATCCTATTTGGAGGTGAGAGACGGGGAAAACAGGTACACGTGGCAATATATACCGGGCCGCAAAATGATCAAGTTCATTTTCATTTACCATGTGAATAATCCATTTGTTTATTATCTCAAGACAGGTTTTTTTCTGGCCGCACGGTGGATGAAGGGGTAGCACGGCGGCCTCACAGTCAGGAGGTTCAGGGTTCGAATCTTCGTTGGGCATCTCTGTGTGGCGTTTGCATGTGCTCCCCGTGCGTGTGTCGGTTTTCTCCGGGTACTCCGGCTTCCTCCCACGTTCCAAAAACATGCATGTTAGCTTCATTGGCCGCTCTAAATTGTCCATTAGAGTGTGAATGTTTGTCTATATGTCCCCAGCGATTGACTGGCGACCAATCCAGGGTGTACCCCGCCTCCCGCCCAAAGTCAGCTGGGATAGGCTCCAGCATCCCCGCGACCCTAATGAGGATAAGCGGCATAGAAAATGGATGGATGGAGGTTTTTTTCTGAACGAAAAGTCTTGTTTTAAACTCTCAAGATCTTGAGACACGGGATGTCGGGACGTCCTTAGTGGCTATGTACCCTAAGACAAGGGGACTTATAATTATTAAGTATAAAGTATTACTGTCAATAGAGTGTTGGTGTTGAAGCGATCTCACAGAGGTGGCAGCTAATGGTAATGTTGTGGAGTTCCCCTCGCTCTAAACTGTAGGGCGTGTCCCCAATGACATCGGTGATGGTTTAATTCATTTGGAACGTGTGGAATGGACGAGCCCGGCTGACGGTCTGGGCTTTTGGCCGAACGGTCGGCGCTCTCGTCTCCCATTACGAAGGTCCTGTGTTCGATCCCCGGTGCGGGCGGTGTGATATACATGCATAGAAGTCCTGTTTCACATTATTTGTGCGTCATTTGTACTCCCTGCCAATTGTAAACACTGTACATAGGAAAGTGATAAGACAACATGACAGTAATCAGATCGGGGTGGTTAGTACAGTACAGTATTGTATGTACACAGTGGTTCAGGTCTCTTGCTTGTGCTGTTTCTTGAAATTGCTCATTTCAGTGCATCGTCTGTTGCTGCATTCATTCATTTTTCCAACGAGGACATTTTGCGTGATAGTTGTACCAAATGCTCTGTGGGGAAAAAGCCCCAAAGAGCCCATGCCCATGCAATACCCCCCCAAAAACCCATATCAGCCACCTGAAATGCCAGCGCCAAAGGTGCAAAAGGTTTGCCAGTCACCTCAGTACCGCCAGCTCGGTGCATGTGCAGCTTGCTGGGCCATGCCGGGTGGCTGGTCCCGCTCCCAACTCCGGATATTACTGATACGGTGGCAGTGATTTCATGATATCGGATGAGGACAAATCAACAGGTGCAGTTGGTCAAATCCAAATTGGTTTGAGTCCTTCTTAACTCCAAGGACAAGACATCTTTGATGTGTTATTAGATTCAATGACATGAATATTTACTACCTGTGATGCCATTTATAGGAAGCGATCCCCCAAGTTTACATCATCCTGGGTTGGGGAGCCAAAGGATGACCTCTGGCGATGCTCGCAGTCGCTTTGATGCCACGTGACAGGAGTTCGGGTTAAGTGAAATAGCACAGATAGTGAAGCATATGAATAACTAGCACACTAAAACATCTATTAAAAGACATTCACAGTGAATTGTCCACCATGATTTCCACTGGATATTTCCAGGAAGGGCTACGCCGTGACTAATAAAGATTACAAGCACAGCTCTTACAGAAATATCTGCCTCCTATCCAGCGCTGTCAATACAACAGCTACTAAGTAAACACTTCTTAGTGACACCCTGGTGTTCTTACCGCTATCAAAAAAGTCCAGTGTGATAACTTGCCATCATTCAATATCCATTTAGGCAATGCACGAATGCGGATATTTTCATAAATATGCCTTTTTTCATCATGTTGTGTTGGGAAAACTTACAGTAAATATGGCTTATTAGTTAAAAAACCCCAACATGCATATTCGAGCAAAATGTACTTTTATTTTCAAGCATAACATGGTTAATGAATTCCCTGAATGAAAGAAGACCTATTGAAATTGTGAATGGAGTCTACTTCGGTCACTCGATGGCAGAAATTGTTTAGTGAGACCAACACCAAATTTGATTGCTGGCACCGGAGTTATTTATTGCAGGTTGAAATTATTTTACAACAGGTACAATAGTAATAATAATAAAAATAATTTGCATTCATCCATCCATTTTCTTTTGCTTATTTGGGACCGAGTCGCGGGAGCAGCAGTCTCAGTAGGGAAGTCCGGTTCCAGGTCCCCAGCCACCTCTTCCAGTCCCACCGGGAGGACACCAAGGCTTTCTCAGGCCAGCTGTGAGACATAGTCCCTCCAGCGTGTCTGCCCCGGGGCCTTCTTCTGGCCGGGAACACCTCACCAGGGAGGTTAATATTAATAATAATAACAAGCAAGAAAATGACACGGGCTTCTGCTTCTAACAATGTTCTTCCATAAAACACAACAAGCTAAAAGTCATCTCTGAACCTCCAATGTCTGTCTGTGTGTGTGTTTTGACTGTGTTATGTGTACGGCTCCAAATCCGTCAATCAATCAAAAAACCCCAAAGTGCCCAACCACGAGTGCATATGGACCTGGTGTTTTGTGATGATTTGGATATTGGTAAATGGAGGCACCGATGTTCCCCTCTGGTGGTCGGCACGGAACGCGAATAGCGTGGCGTCTGCTCAAGTCTGTTCAAAAGGATTTATTGGGCGCTGCAAAGCACAACCGGACTTTCCCAAGTCTCATTGACAGGCTTTATGCGCAACGGTTATCAAATTTGACCATGTGACGGCGCTTGTTGTTAAGCGCATCAACGAGGATTCGTCGGAGCTTCGAGTTGCTCCTGCGGGAATGCTCTGCAGAATGTGGGGATCTCCTCCTCCACGCCGAGGTCAGATGGCGAGGTTGGGGTAAGACACTGCAGGGTGAAATCAAGGCTTTTATGGAAACCAGGGAGGAGGATACCACCACGTTATCTGATTCCGAGCGGCTTCTTCAGCTTGCTTTTCTTACCGATTTAACTGATAATATTAACCACCTGAACCTACAGTTACAAGGCAAACATCCCAAACCATCTGATAGGACGAGTGCTGGAAAGGCATTTAGAGCAAACGTGTCATACGCTCATCGTTACACATCAGGGGAGATCCAACATTTCCCAGCGAGGGTCACGTCAGCGACACATGTCGATATGCCGCAAAGATTCGAGGAAAACGTAAAAAAAAAAAAAGCAGCATCTCAGTTTTGTCAGAAGTAAAAAGCCTACTACCAGCACCAACTTCACTTTTTGTCTTTTTTGTCTTTTTTGCTGTTTTTTTAAAAGTATTTCAACTCCTAAACCATCTTTGTACACTTTCTTTTAGTATGACTTTATTCCCATAATATTTAGACTTTATTCCCACAATATTAATTCAAGTTATTAGCATAGCGCAAAAATTACAACAGCGCTTTACACGTGAAGGTCACAAACAGAGACCAAACTGCAACCACACATGAGCAAGCCCTTGGCGTTGGAGGCAAGGAAAAACTCCTTCTGGGGAAGAAACCTTGGACAGGACCCAGGCTCTGTGGGGTGGCCGTCTGTCTCGACCGGTTAGGTTGGGGTATAAAAGGAACAGAAGAACACATCAAGCCAGAAGTCTTAGTTTTAGTCCAAGGAACAGAGAAAAATGTCTGATACATACCAACGCATCAAAGGTCAGTTCTAGCAAAGAGGTGGGTTTGGAATAAAGAGAGGGTGTCGGACCTCCGGATTGAGTCGGGGAGACGGGAGCCTGCTAAGTAAAGGATCTACCTCCCATTCTACCTCTAAAATTTCTAGGAGGGACAAGTAATTGTAAATTCTGTGAACGCAGTGTTCTACTGGGTTTGATAGGGTTCTGGGAGCGCATTAAGGTATACTGGTGCCTGACCGTGTAGTGCTTTCTATTTAAAATTCTAAATTGTACAGGTAACCAGTGAAGTGACGCTAATATGGGCAAAATGTGATCTCTCAAACTGGTTCCAGTTAAGACTTTTGGACTTTTGGACTTGAACTTTTCTCCCAACCTAATTTTGTTTTGTTTATTTTTCCTCATGATATCACAAATTTATTCCTGTAAAACACATTTTCTCATTAGAACATAAGCTTTTTCTCTGAATATTTTGACTTTATCTTGTAAAAAAATCAGCTGTTTTTTTCCCCCAACTCTTTCGACTTTTGTCTGGTAAATCTTAATTGTAAATTTTAATAAAACTTTATTCCCATAATATTTTCACTTCATAATGATAGCATAACTTTTCCGCAACCTAATTCATGTAGCAGGGTTGTCTTTTTTGACGCCAAAACATTTTGCAAAAACAATAACAAAATGAAAGTACTCACTTAAACATTATTTTGGTCATGGCTGTGACGTCACATACGGAACCCCTACTGCAGTCACAGGCATGGAGCAAGGCGAGGAAAGAGAGCTATTTTCTGACATTTCAGCCTGTTATTCGGTTATTGGAGACCATTTTGAAGTAGAAGGGAATGAATGAATCGAGGGAGCGTTGGGCATCAGTTGGGCAAAATCAAAAAATATTTCTTGCCATCCACTGTTGCATTCATTTTTCACCAAGATCTTGCATTGATGATGATAGAGTCTGACCGCTGCACAAAGCCTTCTCTAGCACATCTCAAAGACTCACACTTGGGTTAAGGTCTGGACCCCACGAGTGAAAATGATGTCTCGTGCTCCCTGAACCTCTTTCGCAATTTGAGCCCGATGAATCCTGGCATTGTCATTTTGGAACATGTCCGTGCCATCAGGGAAGAAAAAAATATTGATGGAATAACCCGCTCATTCGGTATATTCAGGTAGTCACCTGATCTCATTCTTTGAGCACATAGTGTTGCTGAACCTAGACCTGACCAACTGCTGCAACCTCCAACCTATTTGCTTGGTTAAATCCTGGTGGTGAGTTTTTTGGCCAGGCAGTGTATGTAACAATAAAAACTCAACAAAAAGAGCGCTACCAAAACACAAAGACAATTGAAACAATGCAATGACCGTCCCGGGTGGGACGTCACTTCCGCATTCTGCTTTTATACTCCTGAAAAAGACTGTTTTTAGTGACAAACACTTTCCAAAAGTCAACATTCAGGCACACATGTAACATAGGAAGTATGCCGTTCATTCATTCATTCATTTTCTATGCCGTTTATCCTCATTAGGGTCGCGGGGATGCTGGAGCCTATCCCAGCAGACTTTGGGCGAGAGGCGGGGCACACCCTGGACTGGTCGCCAGCCGATCGCAGGGCAAAGTATGCCTTTCAATGTAAATAAAAAGATTAACGTGCGTGTTTTGGTGTCACGAGCGCAGTCAAGTACTGATGTAACACACTTACCATGCTTGCGTTTTCTTTAAGGTGGAAAAAGTTGCTCATTATATGTTTGTCAGAATTGCCATAAGCTTTGCTGTTAAAAACCAATCACATTGGACTATACCATCGACAACGGACAAAATCTAATGAATTGGATTTTCATAGACAAATCTAACGAATTAGATTTGTCTATGAAAATCCGTAGTCTATGGCCTCCATAGTGTTTTGCTTGTTTCCCAAGAGTTTTCCATTTTTGCAGTAGTTTTGTGCCAAATTGTATTTTTAGAATGTTTTTTCTCCCCAAACGCAAACTATTTGTTGAACAAAGATTAAATGTGCTCTACTGATCAAATGCTCTGTAAGGACAGCCAACACCAAAAATTAGTTTCGGGTTTGGGTGATAAAGTCGCAATGTGGAATGGAACGATCTGTAAACAAAAAACAAACGAGAACATGTGCAGCATCTTTTGTTGTTCCTGTTGACTTTCCATAAGAAGCAACGGCAAAAGCAGCGGAGAATGCGGCACCCAAATAACTTATCCAAGCATGGAGATGGCAGGACTTTGGCCGGGGATCCCCTCGGGGAGGAAGACATGGGAGAACATTTGGAGATGGGATGAGACAAAGGAAGAACGGCAGGGAGTACAAGAGACAAGACAGTGAAGATCAGATGAAGATGCCTTGAAATGAGGGAAGAATTATCGCAGTGTGGGACTTGATGAGAAATGGCGATGATATTTAGGATGGGAGAGATTTTTTTTTACTGTACCTCTTATTGATTGGAATTTCCTTTGTAATTCTGTATTTCACATAAATCTAAATTATACGAGGGAACTTCTAAAGCAGAACAACTTTAGAAAAAGTCCGTGTAAAAAAAAGCACTACGTTTTAGTGGCAGTTATCGTCACATCAAACTTCTTATGTGCTTTTTATACATTTCAAATGCAAAAAAAGATCTATCAATCAAGTCAAGCAAATGCCTCCAGGCAGACCAGCACATGCCCAACTAACAATGAAGTCATTCATTCATTTTCTGTACCGCTTATCCTCATTAGGGTCACGGGGATGCTGGAGCCTATCCCAGCTGACTTTGGGCGAGAAATGGGGTACGCCCTGAACTGGTCGCCAGCCAATTGCAGGGCACATATCGTCAAACAACCAGCCACACAATTTGTGGGAGTACCCGGAGAAAAACCCAAGCTCGCATGGGGAGAACATGCAAACTCCACACAGAGATGCCCATCGGAAATTCGCACTTGGCCAAAAGCACTCATTAAAACTGAATGGAAACGTGTGTAATTACCTCATGTGATTGGGATCAGCCAATATCAGTCCTGGATGATCTGGATAAAACCGTGATCAGGGCGTTCTTATTGAATGTGAATAACAAGGTCCCATTCCACATGACACTGGTTGAAATCAGCAGGACAGTATTTGTTTGAGATGAAGAAACACCCGAACGTCCAGTAAAATTGACCTTTCAGCAGAACTTTGACACATAAGAAGCTTGCGTCGCCGTTCCTCTCCATTGCCCGGGCTCCCGCGCCGTTGTAAACAAATTCCCACACTGCTTTGGATCAAAGCCTTCTTTTCTGGGAGCTGCTGTGACACATTCCCTTGGATTACCATCAGGACATGCACACCACTGGAAAGTGCGGGCCCTGTGGTTTCAGAAAATTGACTAATGTTTGCTTATTTGTTACCAGTTAACAATCATTTCCTCGCATCTTATGTACGTGGATTTGTTTGATTCCACATGTAACCGTTTCAGGTACTGCGGTGCTTTTGTATGCCACCGAAGAGTCGGAGTAAATTGACATTGGCTTTTCTATACTGGTTCTGTGTGGCAATGCACAAAAGTGTGTGTGTGTGTGTGTCATTTAGGGGCCATGTAAAGGCCCCTGGTGTTTACAGGACCGGTGAGCAGTGATCCCCAGTGAAACCACGACCACTGGTGCAGAGCCAGATCAGTGCTGCTCATTCCTCAGCAAGAAACAGCGCGGCGTCGTGCTGAACCACCAGCTTTCTAATTGACTGCTAATTGGCAAACGAGTCAGACCTGCGCCTTAAATTTGATTCTTACGGTTTAACTCCTGTTAAATCTAAACCAAAGAAGAAGTCATACCCAGAGTATATGTCCTTGGACTACTTGGCATAGAAGCGTGGTTTGGACTCTTTTTAAAGCTAGCAAGCTTGTTTCTCCCCAAAAATCAGAATGGGTCTGAGTTCTACTGACACTGACCTATGCAAACTTAAATACACTAGAAGTGCTGTTTTTGGTATTTGTTTCAAAAACATGTCCTCAAAATAACTAGTTTGAAGGCGTGGACTGAAAACCCAATGGATCCATAGCTTGAGTACCTAATTCCATTTCAAAGTTGACAATTTTTTTTTTTAACCAGGTTTTTACTCAAATTAAAATCAGGTGTTCCAGAAGGTACTGCATTTGCAGAGCCTCGGTCATACTAGGTCTTCACCAACTCCATAGAAACAAAGCTCCTCGGCTTCCCGACATTGTATCTCGTCATAGAAAACGATTTTGTCGTGTCTGTTTGGAAAATAAAGACAGAAAAAAACAAGGTGTGACTTTGACGCATGCTCCTTTCCCCCCGCTGCTTCATTAAGAGCTTGTACCAACTATTCCTGCCCAAAATCTCCAAAATGTCATTTTTGCACACTTTTCAACCGTTTCAAACATAAAATCCTCCAGGCTAACAATTTTCCACAAATTCCCACATTTCCTGCAAGTTTACATTTCTGTACAGCACTTCATCTCTTCAGCTTTCACACGCAATTTGTACAGAAATGACCTCCATTAGTTATAGTCGGGGGGTCCAAACTTTTTCCAAAAAATAAAATGATTCAATGAACTATTATTATTAATTTTGCTGATTCATCTAGAAAATCTTATTCTCATAACTATAACTTTTCTCATAATATTTTTACTTTATGAAAATAAAATTATAATTTTTCACCCAACTTCATTTTGCAAAAATTTTGTAGTTAGTGTACGTATGCACCGAACGGCAGTTCAGAGTACCCAGCCTTCTTGGAGTCTATCAGAGGGGTTCTGGAGAGCACCCCAGCTGGTGACTCCATAGTTCTACTGGGAGACTTCAACGCCCATGTGGGCAATGACAGTGTGACTTGGAGGGG
>QODF01000094.1:3538233-3564182 GCA_024372805.1 Oostethus manadensis
TTTGCTGGTGTGTTTTGGGTCATTGTCCTGCTGCAGCACCCAAGATGGCTTTAGCTTGAGTTGACCAACAGATGGCCGGACATTCTCCTTCAGGATTTTTTGCTAGACAGTAGAATTCATGCTTCCATCTATCCCAGCAAGCCTTCCAGGTCCTGAAGCAGCAAAACAAGCCCAGACCATCACACTACCACCACCATATTTGACTCTTCTTTTTATGAAATGCTGTGTTACTTTTACGCCAGATGTAATGGGACACGCACCTTCCAAAACGTTCTACTTTTGTCTCGTCAGTCCACAAGATATTTTCCCAAAAGTCTTGGCAGTCATCATTTTGTGTTTAATTATGTTCTCTTTGACTAATAGTTAACTCTTTTCTATGAGCAGAAACAAGTGTGACAAAAAGTCAGGAAGGGGGCAAATAGTTTTTCACACCCCTGCATGTTGCCATGCCAATGTAATCTGCCTGGGGCCTTCAGAATCAGGAGTGCTGGTCCGTGTTGCATACACACTATTGGCAATGGGGCTGTTTTTTATTAGCCAGTCAGACTTCAAATTCGCCTCTCTGTTTGGCGTTGTCTAAACCCTTAACCGAGCCTAGCTGATTTAAGAGCATTACGTTTGGCTGAGCGCCAACTTTGCAAGCAAAAAGGAACACCGGTGGAAGTTACTAACTAATGTATTCAACCATAGGGGAACTCATAGCATTTGATTTGGCAGACATGTATTCATGCAACGGTACCGTGCTTCACACAGCAGGTCGGAGACCTCAGCACGGCCCATTCTGTTGTCTTTTTTTCAAAGTTGGTGTCTGCCTAAAACATTTCTGTCTGGTTAAGTCCACAATAAAAGCCCAGGTAACAAACGCATCGCCCGCTACTGGTCGTCGGGAGGGCTCTCACCAGGAGATGAATTGCATGGTTTTCCTTGTTCCACCAAAAGGTGCTGTCTGTGTGACATTTCCGAGGTTACTGAGGCTAACCTTGTACTTCCCTGTATTCTGGTCTGTTGCCACCATTTTTGTGCATTAGATGTTTTCTTGTCTCTTAGTCATTTTTCTAGTCCGTGTTTTTCGTGGTGGCTTTTTGTTTTATTCTTGGGCCTTTTTTTATACTTTCAGTTTTTAGACTTCACTGCCTGGAACTGCCTGGAAATTGACCCCACATGCTGCCACGCCCCCGAAATGTCGGATCCGATGATCCGACAGTGGCAAATGATCACAATAGTAAATGAAAATCACTGAAACAGTAACATCAGATTACCCAATGATATTGATTACTTCCCAATAGAATCTGAGGTAAATTTAAATATCCCCGTGGTAAATCCTAACATTGAGATAAAAAAGTAGTGATGCTCTGATCAAGGTGTAGTGCTGCCAATTCCATCAGCGATCATCCATGAGTGAGATTAGCCAATACTGATACCATTCATTCATTTCTATACCGCTTTATCCTCATTAGGGTCGCGGGGATGCTGGAGCCTATCCCAGGAGACTTTGGGCGAGAGGCGGGGTACACCCTGGACCGGTCGCCAGTCAATCGCAGATACTGATACCAATCATGTGGAATAACTGTGTGCAGTTGGCCGGATAATGGATAATAGATCATTCCAAAGACCCTTACCATATACTGTAGGTAATTATTTTAAAAGAAACATTTGGGTGAATTGTCCTTCTGTTGCCTTTATTTGTGTCAAACATTTTTTATACTACAGTATTTGACACAAGCAGAATTTTATTTGTAGCATGTATTGCAGTAATGTGAATACATGGGAAATAAATTGTTCAAAATTGCATTTTTTTGTTCAAGATAACAAAAGCAACAGAACAAAACAATGCACATACATATCTTTATTAAATATGAATTTGTCTTGCTTAGCAACATCTAAATTGTCATTCATTCATTTTCTATACCGCTTATCCTCATTAGGGTCGCGGGGATGCTGGAACCTATCCCAGCAGACCATCTAAATTGTACGCTACTTTATTTACCAAGCCGATCTCCGTAGTGTGGCCACCGTCTTTATGCTATTTTGTGGTCATTTGTCATCATAAAGTCTAATTGGAGAGCTACAATAAAAAAAAACTTGAGAGGTGAAGCAAGCGAAGCAAAAATGAGTTAAAGTAAATATTCTTTGACCTTTTGAACTACTTAAAATCACCTAGCAATAGGAACCCCAGTCATAGTCTTAAGTGTGTCATTAAACGACCACACACAAACAGTGTTGTGAGGACAGGCCACATATGAGTACAATGACAAGACAGTAAAGTTAGTTAACGTGAACTTGTAGCATTCTCGTGGGACAAAAACGAGCTCCTAACTAACCGCATTGCTCGTTTATTTTAAAAACACAAATTTACTGCGGTGAAAATCACATCATTTGGAGCATGAAGACCACACATGGCACATGTGCCGTTCGTATCTTATGATTTCGACTTGTTTTTAATTATATCATAATTTTGACTTTCTTATCTCATAGTTGTGACTTTTTATCTCATCTTTCTAACTATCTCATAACTATGACATACCATTGGGATGTGGTTTTCCTTTCACTGGTGGAAACGGGCTTCCATCAAAGTGTAAAATCAACAACAGGCAGGGAAAATAAGGACCTATTAATTACACAAACCTGGGATTGAAACAAACAAAAAAAACAAAACAAAAAGGAAAACAAAAACCCACAGTCCCAAAAGGCACACCTTTCAAAATTAAAATGTATCACCAACAGTAGAAAGTTAATTAGAAGCCACACGGGCATAGCACACAAAGCCAATCAAACTCACATGGCATACACCACACCGGTCTGTGTTGCATGCAAATAGACTGTCATGTCCTGCTTGCCTCACTGCCTGGCTTCACCTGATTGCTGATCTGCTCCATCTGGGATGCACACCCACACACACACTTCATGGAAAAAATATGGATGGGTATCAATGAAGGTGTCACAACATCTGTGTCAGAAAAAGAACTCATGACCCCGAGGCCTGGGGTGACAATAAATAAATATAAATATGAAATACATATATAAATAACAAAAAATTATCAAGTCACACAAAAAATAAAAACTTGATCATTTGCCAGCCTCAATACATCCCCAAATGCATGCATGTCTGCTTTCCTTATCTCTCGCCTCCAAATAGGCAGGAACAGAGTTCACTCTGTGCATTGCTTTCAGCACCTTAAAATGGTGACAGGAATAAATTACTCAGGCCGAGTGGGTAGCACGTTGGCCGCACAGTCAGGAGGTTCAGGGTTCGAATCTCCGTTGGGCATCTCCGTGTGGAGTTTGCATGTTCTCCCCGTGCGTGTGTGGGTTTTCTCCGGGTACTCCGCTTTCCTCCCACATTCCAAAAACATGCATGTTAGCTTCATTGGCCGCTCTAAATTGTCCATTAGAGTGTGAATGTTTGTTTGTCTATATGTGCCCTGAGATCATTGCACGTCAGTTGGTGGTGAATGGAAACGTACGACTCTTTTGAGCGTGTTAGCCAAGCATGACATTCAGCAGGACTTTGAGTCCGAGACCAGGTCTAAAAGCCGGGAACTGATGAAAAGGGGGTGGGTTAAATGAACGAATTATGGGAAGGTGAAGGCAGTCACAGCTTTTACATCCATCCATCTTCTATGCCACCTACTGTATGCTCACTAGGATCGCTGGAGCCTATCCCAGCTGACATCGGGCAAGATGCCAGTCAAAAGCAGGGCAGACAAACAACCACACTGACATGCATACGTATGGCCAATTTTAGAGTGGTTAACCTAATATGCATGCTTTTGGAATGTGGGAGGAAACCGGAAACCTGCAAACTCCACAGAGAGATTCCCAACCAAGATTCCAACCATCTTTCAGATCTCCTGACTGCGTGGCCAACATGCTAACCACTAGGCCACCGTGCAGCATTATTGCATAAACTGCTTGAAACCATCTTTTTAAAACACCTTAATTAGATTGTGGTCCATGTTTTAAGGATTGTGTAATTGTAAACCAGTTCTCTCTTGCATGTGCAGTATACACTTTGGCTGAGTCCAAAGGCAAAGCTCTCAGTTTAGCGTTCGATCTACATTCCTACCCTCACCTACGGTCATGACCTTTGGGTAGTGACCAAAAGGACCAGATTCTGGGTACAAGCGATCAAAATAAGTTATCTCCATCGGGTAGCTGGGCTCCCCCTTAAAGATCTCAGAAAGTCCGGGCTTTCCCACAACCCAACCTTGGATAAGCAAAAAAAAGATGGATGGATGGATAGATGTACCGTAGGGATGCTCCGATCGATTGGCCACCATTTAGTATCAACCGATTTCCGTAAAAAACTTGTGATTGGCACTTGCCAGGAAAGGGTTTTAAAAGCTGATCACAAAAACCGGTCCACATGAAGAGGCAAACGTGTGCGCTGTCACGTAGTGTTGCCAACATCCATATTGAACCGCCAAGAGATGCACTTTGTCCCGTATTGCCGCAAGACTGAACACTAGTCTGGAACCCCAAAAGTCTCAGTTTGACAGCCTGACACCGTCTACGCCACTGCCTTACCAAACGTACTGCCGTTCCACTTTGCCTGAATCTTTGTTTACACGCGTTCCCTAGTCGTCACTGGCAGCTGCTAACTAGTTAGTAGCTAGTTATCTACAAACTAGCTACTGTAGCTAGAGTTATCCACTTAGCTTCCCGTCTTTGGACAACAAACGTGACTTTTTACCACTGTGACATTTTGTTTTTAAAACAAACAAGCAGTGCTTTTAGTTTGGATCTTGTTTTTGTCCCACGGGGAAGTGGATATCACATTCATGGGGTAAGTGCTAACTTTTTCAAGATTCATTTTGAGTCGTTCAAAGGGTCAAAGAATATTTACTCCAACTCAGTAGTTTTTAATATAACTTTTAATATCAGTTTGTATGCCTTGATATGACAAATGAGCACAAAATAGAATATCAAAAGCCAATTTGCTTGGTAAATACAGTTAATAAAGTAGTAATAAAGTAGTGTACATTTTATATGTTGGCAGTCATAAATAAAACACAAAGTTGACATCTCCAATAACAATGGAAGTACAAAACCCCAAGCAGGACAGATTTTTATTTAATGAAGATGTTTATTTGTATTATTTTATTCAGTTAATTTTGATGTGTTGAACACAAAAATAAATTGTTGTGTAATTTGAATTACTCCATACCATGCATCAAATTGAATTCAGGTTGAGGTCAAATAGTTCAAAAACCGTTTCACAAAAATAAAGGCAAAACCCTATAAAAGACTATCTGCCCCAAAATTTATTTTTTAATAATGACCTATTTGCCAGAGTCCCTTGGAATTGTCTAACGGCAGTCCTGGCCAAAAGCATAAATCATAAATGATCATAAATAAATAGAAAAATGTACAGTTAATTCATGCGATCTCACTCAAGTATGATCGGTATCGGAATCTGCGGCATCAAACCCTGATCGGCGAATCCCTAATGAAAACACTTTGATTGCATGATCATCACAGCAAGCTTTCAGCACACGTTCTAGCCTCCTTGGAGGACCATGGGGTAGCTCCTAATGGTTATTTCACGAGACGAAAACCAAGCCAGAGGAAAACGGACTGTTAACGCTGCCAGTGAGTCTCTAGCATTGATGATAGTTAATAAATAATACATATTATTTTTAATAAAAAAAAAATAAAGCTATAGTTGCACACTCATTTGTTTATCTGAGTGTTTTAGCATTCTTCTTGGTGGAGTTGCAAAATGAGATCTGTTTATTTGTAAAATAAACAAAAATAATACGTAAAAATAAATAAATGAAACAAAAACATGTGAATAGTAAGCCATAAATTGTAATAAAAATGTGCACACTGACCAGTTATGTATATTCACAGAAAATCAAAGAAAAAACCTTAAAGACTTATACTGTAAAACTATTTTATTTACTCATCAAAAGTGCAAATGACATATGTATATAAATATGGATTTATGAATTATGTATTTATATTTATGGGAATTATGACATACATGACAGAAATCCCAGGTTCTTATGCCCATCAATCCCAGTCTAACGTTTGGCAGACATTTTCATCCATTCATCTATTCATCTACACACACGACCAATCCTTCCACGTATCCAAACCCATTCAAATATCAATACAAACATCCATGAATCCACATGCATCATTCCTTTACCCCCTCCATCAGTCTATCACTCATCCAACCAAAGCCCTCACTCATCAGTACATCTAATTCATTCCTCTACTCTATCTATCTATCTATATCTATCATCCATGCAAACATCCAGCTGTCATTCAGTGCATTTGCAGTATCCTTCTACCCAGTTTTTATGTGCATTAAGATCTACTGAAGTCCATCCATTTTCTTCCGCTTATCCAAGGTCGGGTCGCGGGGGCAGCAACCTACGCAGGGAAGCCCAGAGATTCCTCTCCCCGGCCACTTCGTCTAGCTCTTCCCAGCAGATGGCGAGGAGGTCCCAGGCCAGCTGAGAGACATAGTCTCTCCAACGTGTCCTAAGTCTTCCCCGAGGCCTCCTACCGGTTGGACGTGCCCTGAAAACCTCCCGAGGAAGGCGTCCGGGAGGCATCCTAACCAGATGCCCGAGCCACCTCATCTGGCTCCTCTCAATGCGGAGGAGCAGCGGTTCTACTCCGAGTCCCTCCCGGATGACAGTGCTTCTCACCCTATCTCTAAGGGAGAGCCCAGCCACCCTGCGGAGAAAACTCATTTCGGCCGCTTGTACCTGCCATCTTGTGCTTTCGGACACTACCCATAGCTCATGACCATAGGTGAGGGTAAGAACGTAGATCGACCGGTAAATCGAGAGCTTTGCCTTTTGGCTCAGCTCTTTTCACCACAACAGACCGGTGCAGAGTCCGCATCACTGCAGACGCCGCACCAATCCGCAGGTCCATCTCGCGTTCCATCTCATCCAACCCCGGGGCTTTTCCACCAAGGAGCTTTTTGACCACCTTGGTGACCAGCCCCAGAGATAGGCGAACCCAACTCAGAGTCCCCGGGCACTGCTTGAAGTGGCGTGTTGGTGGGATTGAGGAGGTCTTCAAAGTATTCCCTCCACCTGTCCACAACATCTCGAGTCCAGTTCAGCAGCACACTGTACCCACATACACGGTGTTGACTGTGCACTGCTTCCCCCGCCGGAGACGGCGGATGGTGGTCCAGAATCTCTTTGAAACCATCCGGAAGTCTTTTTCCATGGCCTCTCCGAACTCCTCCCATGTCCAGGTTTTTGCCTCAGCGACCGCCAGGGCTCCAGACCGCTTGGCCTTCCGGTACTTGTTAGCTGCCTCCAAAGTCCCATGGGCCAAGACGGCTTGATAGGACTCTTTCTTCAGCTTGACGTCATCCCTTACCACTGGTGTCCACCAATGGGTTCTGGGATTACCGCCACGACAGGCACCGACCACCTTACAGCCACAGCTCCGATCGGCCGCATCGACAATGTAGTCACGAAACAACGCCCACTCAGATTCAATGTCCGCTGCCTCCCTCGGAACATGGTCAAAGCTCTCCCGTAGGTGGGAGTTGAAACTCCTTCTGACAGGGGACTCTGCCAGGCGTTCCCAGCAGACCCTCACAATGTGTTTGGGTCTGCCAGGTTTGACCGGCATCCTCCCCCACCATCGGAACCAACTCACCACCAGGCGGTGATCAGTTGACAGCTCCGCCCATCTCCTCACCCGAGTGTCCAGAACATGTGGTCGCAAGTCCGACGACACGACCACAAAGTCAATCATCGAACTGTGGCCCAGGTGGCCCAAGTGCAGAAGTGGACACCCTTATGTTTGAACATGGTGTTCGTTATAGACAATCCGTGACGAGCACAGAAGTCCAATAACAAAACACCGCTCGGGTTAAGATCAGGGGGGCCGTTCCTTCCAATTACTCCTCTTTAGGTCTCACTGTCGTTGCCAACATGAGCGTTGAAGTCACCCAGCAGAACAAGGGAATCCTCCGAGGGAGCACTCTCTAGTACTTCCTCTAAGGACTCCAAAAAGGGCGGGTATTCTGAACTGCCGTTTGGCACATAAGCGCAAACAACAGTCAGGACCCGTCCCCCCACCCAAAGGCGTAAGGAAACTACCCTCTCGTTTAGTGGGTTAAACTCCAACGTGCAGGCTTGGAGCAGGGGGGGCAACAAGAATTGCCACCTCTGCCCGTCGCCTCTCATTGCTGGCAACACCAGAGTGGAATGAAGTCCAGCCCTTCTCGAGAGGACTGGTTCCAGAGCCCTTGCTGTGCGTTGAGGTGAGTCCGACTATATCTAGCCGGAATTTCTCGACCTCATGCACCAGCTCAGGCTCCTTCCCCGCCAGAGAGGTGACATTCCACGTACCAACAACTAGCTTCTGTAGCCGAGGATCGGACCGCCAAGGCCTCTGCCTCCGGCCGCCAGCCAGTTCTCTTTGCACCCGACCCCTTTGGCCCCTCCCACGAGTGGTGAGCTCATGGGAGGGGGGACCCACGTTACCTTTTCGGGCTGTGCCCGACCGGGCCCCATGGGTGCAGGCCCGGCCACCAGACGCTCTACCGAAATGAAGCAGCCATCAACCACACACCTGCACACACCTACCTGCCAACCATCTACCACCCATTCATCAAGAATAATCCCTACGTAAGGGGTAGTCCCAACCAGAGCAGAGGTGTGTAGCGATTACTGCCTTACAGCCCATAATAGGTTGTTGCTGTTCCTGTGACATAATGTGACATTTGTGTTTTGACGAAGTAAACCACAGACTGCTGCCTGGGTAATCCCAGATTTCCTATGGTACAGTCCTGATCCTAACAGAGGGCTTGACTAATAGCTTTCTTTTCAAATGATTGCTTTGCTACACGACTTCAGAAGGAGGCAGCAGGCGTGAAATTCAATTATGGAGCACACGCTCCACAGCCTCCTCTGCTTTAATCCCTCATTTTCTCTTAGGGATTCTCAGCCTCCTTCAACCAAGTTCTCTCCTTTAGCCTTGGACTTGTGTTAGCCCTCTGCCATACAGGATTTCATCCTCTGGCTTTGACCCTTCAGTGGTTGGCTTTGAACTCAAGAAGTTGTGGTCTGCCTTTCTGACACCCCCCCTGCATATTTCTCCATCCCTCATCTCTCGATAGTACCTTACACCCCCCTCACCCACAGAGACTCTTCCGTTCAAATGAGAATCCGTGTATATAAACATTTTTCCTTTCCGATTCTGACTGACAACGTATATGCCATGAAAATCCTAACTTGGTACAGCCCAAACCATATTTTTCTATTAGTCTTACCCCAAATTGAATTAAATAAGCACATTTGTGCTTAGAGTAAAATGACAATGGCAGTGATATAGCACAGAACCAGTGGAACACAATAAAGACATTCATGTTCTTCTAAAATAACGCTAAATGCATTCTTTTTTTTAAAAGAACGACACTTGTGGGTACCGCGATTGTACTGTGAATTGAAAAAAAAGACACTATATTCATTCAAAATCATTGAAACAGTGAATTTGATGTTTTTGGCATCATGTCAGGTTCCCATAGCAATTTGTGATAGTGATATTTTCCTAGCTTTTTTTGTATATAAATACATTGATACTGTAGTAGGAAGAGTTTAATTGTGATATTTGACACCCTTTAAAAAGCGGTAGTGGCATACTACTATAAACTTTTGGAAAGTTAACGTCAAGCCCAGAGCTGGAAAGGACACATTTGACCGAATGTGCCAGAATGGATTCTTAATGACTTTCAACTTGGTCCTTGATCATCTTTGATATAATATAGCTTACTAATAAAACAAATCCTTGCTTATCTTGGTTAGAATAAACAATTCCCCCCAGAAGGCCTGATCCTAGCAGGAACGGACGTAAACTGAATCAATACAATCCATCCATTTTTTCCCATAAAAATAGCACAAATCCACCTAAATCCGTTTTAGAAAGCCAAAAATGTTGACACAAATCACATTTTCATAGTTTTACAATTACAGTTTTGATCTATGTCCCGACCTTCACCCATGGGGTCTTTGGGTAGTGACTGAAAGGAGAGGATAGCCGGTCCCAAAATGAGTGACATTATCAATGGATGTCTGCCGAGCCTGAAATCCAAGGAGCACCAGAAATTCTGTGGGAGCAAAGACGCGTTTGAGGTGGGTCAATGCCAGGCATTCTGTTTGGTCTGGCCCACCAGCAAGTTCAGGGGAAGTTTCCTGGGAAACCGAGCATCCCGTACTCCTCTCCCATCCCCAGACCCTCTTGAGTATAAGACAGGAATGAAGGGTAGTCTAATAATGCCGTTTCCCTATCCTCAAAATACCTCCACATAACTTTGTTGGCTCGACTCTTCTCCTAAGCATCATTTTAGGTCTTTGTCCGCGTCTTTTTTCAACTTTGACTTGCTTACTCCCTTTTTTTTCCTGAGCCACTTTGTGTTTACATGTGATTCTCAGAGGGGACAACTGGAAGCAGCAGCTGTGGTCTGACAGTGGAAGTTGACATCCCTCAGATTCGCATCAACACGAGCAGTTGTCGTCATAACCGAGAACTGCCTTTGCTTGTGACTTTGCAAAGAGCTTTTTTCCATCAACCAACATTGGTGGCCGAGAAATTGTGAAAAATGGCAGGCTGAGCTGTCCACCGCTTTGAGGACAAACCGAAGGTCCTTTAATTGGTGATTTTATTGAGTGGGTATTACTTGGGTGCTGCAGCAGGACAATGACCCATAAAAAGATCATAGCAACAGTCAAACATGGTGGTGGTAGTGTGATGGTCTGGGCTTGTTTTGCTGCTTCAGGACCTGGAAGGCTTGCTGGGATAGATGGAAGCATGAATTCTACTGTCTAGCAAAAAATCCTGAAGGAGAATGTCCTGCCATCTGTTGGTCAACTCAAGGTAAAGCCATCTTGGGTGCTGCAGCAGGACAATGACCCAAAACACACCAGCAAATCCACCTCTGAATGGCTGAAGAAAAACCAAATGAAGACGTCGGAGTGGCCTAGTCAAAGTCCTGACCTGAATCCCATGGAGATGCTGGGGCATGACCTTAAGAAGGCGCTTCATGCTAGAAAAGCCTCAAATAAAGCTGAATGACAAACTGAATTGTGCAAAGATGAGTGGGCCAAAATTCCTCCAGAGCGTGTAAAAGACTTGTTGCAAGTTATGGCAAACGTTTGATTGCAGTTATTGCTGCTAAGGGTGCCCAAGCAGTTATTAGGGGCAGGGGCAATGCCTTTTTCACACAGGATTTTTTTCTCCCTAAATAATAAAAACAATCATTTCAAAACTGCATTTTGCGTTTACTTGTGTTATCTTTGACTAATATTAAAATGTGTTTGATGATCAGAAACATTTTTTGTGACAAACATGCAAAAGAATAAAAAGTCCAAATAGTTTTTCACACCACTGCAAGTGGGTACTTTATGATGGGATGGTTGTCCACTTTAACGGGGTCGGTTTTAAGCGGGTCTAGCTGTGGTTTGTGCAGCAGATTGTTAAATGTCACAATCTGACGACGACATCTGCAGCAAATCCAACAGCTAAAGCAACAACGCCATTGTTTTCATTTTACGCTCAATTCCCAATCACTCCCCTCATGTAACCCCTGAGAAAATGACAGATTACACGCTTCCCGTCAGGCGGTTGACTTTATTTGATATATGAGCGAAACGTTGAGACGCTTAATGCTTGATAAGAGACGCTGCCTTTCTTCTTTTAATCAGGGAGCTGCTACCAAAGCCAGATGGTTGTATGGGAAGTGACCGTGTCAGAACGGCCCAGAAGCCTCAACCTGCAGGAGCCTTCTGTTTGCTTGGCTCAACACATCGTAGGCTCATCCATTTATCTCGTTTCCTATTCTGTGACAGCCAGAAATGATTCTTTTTGAAAAAAACCTAAGGGCTAGTGGCAAGATAAGGGCCTCCCGGGGCGGCCGTTGTGGGAGATGCAGTACAATGAATGGAAATAGCTTTCCAGACCACAGGGAAAGCCCCTCTGAATTGTGGGACGCAGTCAATCTTACGGCTCTACTAGTAGTGCTGGTTGGTAGGAATGACGTTATATGAGGAGTCTTTTTGGCAACACCAGTCAAAATGCTTTGTTTGGGTTTGGGTTTGGGAAACAAGCTACGCCCATGTTCTCGAGAAGTCCTGGGGGAGTGAGGGACCGGGGAGGAGGTTTTGCCAAAATACCACGTCCCCTTGGCAAGTCTACGGTAAAACATGCACAGAATGCCACTCCGCTGAACGGTTCTGACCTTGTCTCAAACTGAATGAGGTCCAAGTAACACATGCAGACAGGCAAAAAAAACGTAAAAACATTAAACACATTCAAGGGCTCATGGCACCGGAACCAGTTAGCAAAAAACGTGAAACTTGGAAAGTTCTCGCTTAAAACATTTTAGTCAAACTGCTGCCAGAGATAAAGAATAAAATAGTGAATGAGTTTTGACACATTGGAATTGTTAAAAGGCTTGAAAAGGAGCTTAATGGGAAAAAATAGCCACACAAATCAGGTGTGTTTATTTATTCGAGCAGATATTTGGAAACCAGGGCTGCCACCAAGTGTCTCTGCAGGGGCACGTGCGGCACTTGGCAGCTAATTATCCATGGAGCATAAAACTTTGAGGACGTATTACATGCATTCCCGCTGCAGTCATTGAAGGAGGGGAATCTCGTTTCCATCATAAATGCGCTCTTTTATTTATATGTTAATTCTACCCTACGGTCCTAGTGGTTTTTCCCAAGGACAAAGTCGCTGGGGGTCGGTAAAGTCAGTTCAGAACAGCGGGGAGAAAAACTTGGAAAATGCTTTGGTGGATGTTTGTACTTTGGGATCGCTGATTTGCTCATTTCAGTGTCAATCACAAAGGAATTCCGCCTCAGACAGATGATCCAATCATCACGCAGAAGCCAAGCCCACCGCTCCACAGACCCCCAGAGACGCCGAGCGCCCGATGCCCAGCTTTGCCCAGCGGAACAACCCGTTCAACGTTTCCCCATTGAAGTCAGAAGATGCTCAGTGTCCGACTGTGTAAAGGCGCTGCGGGAATGGACGAGACGCAAGTGGTGTCAGTTACGTGTGATAAGCGGCTGATTTTGAGCAAAAGATGAAAGTAGTCTTGCGCATATTAAGCCGGTGAAATGTGCACTCGGCAACACGTTTTAATCCACTTTATTAGGGGAGGCTGAGCTTCCCTTGCAGTCCCTGAGCAGACGCCACTGCAAAGCTTTTGTCGCTGGTGCGGCCGGCAGCACCGACAGTGCCCGCCATCGAACTACGAATGCTAAGTAGGGGGAAGTTTTCAGATGTGAATGCGATGGTGGGGATATAGCCCTGCCCATGTCAGACTGTGTGGGAAACACAAAGAGGGGCAGCCAGAGTCACACGGGTCGTGCTGCTCCCAAAGAGATGTCTCGGGCTCTTTTTAACTTCACTCGCTCAGGTCCGTCTCTTACTCATCGTGCTTTGAAAGGCAAGCCCACGATCATGTACGGCATATTTCTCTTACAAGCACACGCCGAACGAGGGGCACGGGGCTGCATCTTCGCCGCTTGAGCATTTTGCAAAGCGACACGTAGATATAAATATAAGACCCATTTCAAGAAAAAACTGCATCTCAGCTTTGTGATGTAGGTCCGTGGTCGTCAAGGACTTTTGGTCGGGCCCCCCGTGGGGGCACAGAAATGTTTTTGCCGCCCCCAACTGGAAATGCTATCGAGAAATGCATTTATCTACTGTACAGACTGAACAGTGAAACCAGCAGAATGCAACGAGGTAAGCAAAAGAGCAGTGAAGCATACAAGCACATTTAAGAGTCAAATTGCTAAAAGGTTTGGTGCACATGACGTCATAAAGCTCACGATCTCTCACGGCCAGATCTTTCAGCTCATCCATACGCTGCTTCTTGTGCTCCTTCATTCCCTCCAGACGCATCTGGCTGTTCTTCTCCATCTGCAACATGCTGCAACCCTCCTCCTCAAAGCAGGGCAACTGCAGTTCACTGCACAGATGATTATACGTATGTATACACACATACATATACGTATGTATACACGCATACATATACGTATGTATACACGCATACATATACGTATGTGTACACGCATACATATACGTATGTATACACGCATACATATACGTATGTATACACGCATACATATACGTATGTATACACACATACATATATGTATGTATACATACATACATATATGTGCCCTGCGATTGGCTGCCGACCAGTCCAGGGTGTACCCCGCCTCTCGCCCAAAGTCAGCTGGGATAGGCTCCAGCATCCCCGCGACCCTAATGAGGAAAAGCGGCGTAGAAAGTGTGAACACTTAAACTATACTGTTGGAAAATCCTCATAAATGTTCTTTTTGTAATATTATGATTTTTTGCCTTTGATGTTTTGACGTTTTTTGCATTTTAAACGTTATTACAAATTACTATAAATGACTTTATTTTGTTTGTTTCTCATATTACGACTTAAAAACATATATATGTGAACTTATACTTTTTCCTCCTAGTATAACATTATTCCTGTAAAACTGACTTTATTGGTAGATTACATGTACTTTTTTCCTCGTTTTTTGTGTTTGCCAATATTCATTTTTCCCAACTTCATTTTCAAAAAGTTACAACCTATTCATTGTTTTGTTTCTTATAATATTACAATTGAGTGTAATAGTGTTTTTTAACACTTCAACTCTGCTACTAAAATGTACACATTTTGTATAACTATTTTCTCTTAATTTCTTGACTTTATTGTTATAAAATTACTTTGGGCTCACTTTTTGTGTGTGTGTGTGTGTGTGTATGAGAGAAAACCCCCCAATAATGATACCCCCCCTATGTCACTGAGGCTGGATGGACAATGTAAATGATGAGGGCAATTCCAATTAGTGTATATGAACACGGTATCATTTGCATGATTTCTATGATTTTATTGTAACAGAGAAAGACATCATTTAACAAATGTAGAAATAGTAGTAAGTAAAGGTTATAAATTAATTTGTCTTGGATTAAGGGCAGTTTTGACCCCCACAGGCCAATTATGTGACCAGGAAAAGTACCCCTAATATCAACTCATTGAGGATAAAAGACCCCTGTCACAGAAAGGGTCTCTTCCATCCAGTCTTTGACTTACATGGGATATTTTGTCATTATTTGACTTTCCATGAAATAAAAAGGCACTTTTAACCAAAATGTGGTCATGGTTTGAATGATTTTGGGATGGACAGCACAGCCCCGTCATGCTGCACCTGTTAACAAACTACTGGCTTTTCTTTTTTTTTTTTTTAAAAGTTCACCATTAAAAAAAAAAAAAAAGGGTCTTGAAATAGCTTTCCCATGAGTCTCTGGTCTAAAATAAAAAACAGGGGGCTGGCAGGAGCCGCCCACCCCACTGGTGCAACCCTGTCATGGGAACCATGCAGAACTGTCCGCGGTGATCCAAACAGGACAATTAAAAGATGTGAGCAAACAAAAGCTGCCCCTGAACTCCGTCGATTTACATCACATTACGGAGCGGAGGCTTCTTCTGTCAAGTGTGCGTGTGTGTGTGCGTGTGCGTGACTGCCTGGCTTATCCTGACACGTGCACATGCTGCTTGAGATGACTTCTTGACTCGTCTTAAACACGGCGAGTGAGCAGAGGAATAAGCTCATCGCATTAAAAGTGTGAGAGTGAAGAGCCGGTAAGACCTGTAAACAAAAAAGGGCATGCAAGCCGCACACACACACACACACGCACACACACACACGCAGAATACGCTTCAACAAAAACATTGACATTAAGAACATTTATTAAAAGAAAACAATAAAACCTGACAACTTACACGGCTGAAGCATCTGGGAAAGCCCACAAAGAGAGTCTATCCGCTGAAAAGCAGCGAGAATTCCATGCAAATGATTCAGGTTTTGGGTGCTGTGAGTAGAAATGAAGCAGACTGGACTTAACTAGCGGATACCAAACAGCAGGGCTCACCTGTCCTTGATTCTTTGGCAGACCACACCATTTCAGGGACTCGGACTTGCGTGTCGCGAGAAGGACACACAAGCACACGCCATGTCTGCGTTCTTCGGCGTTTAAACGGTTTTGTCAGCGGCTTTACTACCGTCATTTGGGTTCCGCCACCCGCCATGGAGGTTGTTTACGTGGGGTGAAGCACAAAGATCCAGAGGGGAGACAACACAGAGGCCCCGGTGGGTGGGCAGCGTTTCACCCATCCATGCACCGAGATCATCTTCACGATGCACAGGAAGAAGGAAAGAGAAGAACCGACAGATTCTGATGGTAGCGCTCCACTGTTCTTCTCTGGACAAGCTTTTTCCAGTCTTCAGAAGTCCAATACCTGCACATTACGCAGAATGCCAGTCTGTCCCGGATGTTTTCCCAGGAAAAAAGGGGCTTCTTTGTGGCCTTCTTGACCTTAGGCCGTCTTCCAAATGTTTTCATCTGACTGGGTGAGCCGATGCGCTCACACCTGCCTGCTACCAATCCTGAGCAAGAGCTGCACTAGTGGTGCCCCGATCCCGCAGCTTAATCCACTTCCAGAAACAGTGCAGACTCCTGGACTTTCTTGGGCACCCTGAAGCCTTCTTCACAACAAGTGAACCTCTCTCCTTGAAGTTCTTAATGATTAACGGTAGGTTTGGGTGCCGCCCTACTAGCAGCCTGCGAAGCCCTTTTTGTGCTCAGCAAAGGTGACTGCACGTGTTTCCTTGCAGGTAGCCATGGTTAACCGAGGAAAAACAAACATTTCTAGCACACCCTTCTTTGTAAAGTTTGCAGTCTGTTACTCAAATGAGGGTTTAGTATCTTGCCCAACGATACTTTGACATGGTCAAAAGAAAAACCCACTTACCCAGTAGCAAAGATATGGATATTTTTATGTCGACAGTAACCATCTAAGTCTCCCATTTTACTCTCAAGGAATAGCAATGTAGACCGGGGGTTTAGTGCCAAGGGGCCATATGCGGCTAGTTCCATATTCTCAAACTATAATTTCACATGAAAAAAGGCAAAATATCGAGTAAATTGTTGTACACTGTGCCCTGCGATTGACTGGCGACCAGTCCAGGGTGTACACCGCCTCTCGCCCAAAGTCAGCTGGGATAGGCTCCAGCATACCCGCGACACTAATGAGGATAAGCGGTATAGAAAATGAATGAATGAATGAATGAATGTTGTAAGCTATTTAAAAAAAGCTTTTAAAAAGCTATTAAAACATTTGACACATTTAGTTGAAAAGTTGAAAAATTAACCAAAATAATTAAAGTCAGAATATTATGAGACACAAAACAATGATACATTTTGGAAAATGTAGTAGGGAAGTAAGTTTAAATGTTGGCAAAAACAACAACAAAACAAACACTTGAATTACGCTGGAAAATTAGGTAGAGGAAAAAAGTAATATATTATGGCAATAAAGTCAAAATATGGGTATAAAGTATAATACTGAAAAAAAATGCATGAGGATAATTTCAGAAGAATGTTGAAATGTTTGAAAATTTAAAAAAAACCTGCAAAAATGAGAAAAAGAGCAAAGTGCCACGTGCATACTAATTATACACATATATAACAAAGCTAAAACATTTCTTGATATTTTCTTAGCATATCTACTTGCTTTGCTGTACAAAATGTCAAAGGGGTGCCCCCCTTTGCACAAATGTTGGGACACCCCTGATGTAGACCTTCTGAGAAAAAACTTTATTTATTTCATGTATTTTGGCTACATTGCTATGGCTCAGGGTTTAATGGTAAGAGTACAGTTTGGTTAATTTAAAAATGATGTCAAGCATGTTGCCGAGCTGTTTAAATGCACATCTACCACTATTGTCACTTCATTTACCCAATTGGTTGATCACTTCTGCAATCTACTGCAACACCACATGATTCAAATAGCACCCACCCCACTGCAGATCTGTTGAATAACAAGCGTAAGAATGAATTAAAACTGCGGCTTATTGAGAAACGTTGATCTCTTCTGCTCAACTTTGATGGAAAAGAAGCCATTTTCCGGTAAAAGATCTGCAGAAGCAAAAAGGTAACTAAACAGCACAGAAAGCACTGGTGAGTCGCAGATTGACATTCAGGCCGTTTGGAAATAAGCCGGCACTCCAGGAGGATGACAGTAAAAAGACAGCATCCATGACAGACTCGTAACAGATGTCACGAGTCCAAACTGTGTCTCATCACACGGACACTAGCCGGTAGCGCACACAGAGGGCTTGTAAAATTGCTTCGAAGAGTCAATCTAAACACAGCAGCTCCAGCAAATTGATATGTGTCGTGGTTTCTTGGAGTGGGGAGAGACTTTATGGGGTGGAAACATTTGTGTGTGTTTCAAGATGGACTGTTTTAGGCGGTAATTATAAGGCATGAAATCATCCTCAGATGCATACTTTACAGGAAAACTGCACTTCCACGTAACACATGAACACACGACTCTTTTGTATGCATTCTAAATAAATAAAAACAGCTAAAAAGAGGCAGCCAAATAATGCACATAATGGGACACACCAATTTCCCCTACAGAGCCTCCTATTAAAACACCTCCAGCAAGGTTTTATGGATTAATACCTATGCTGTGACCATGTAGTAACAGGCACATTCATGATAACATGTAATACTTGGTCCTTTTAAGCATGACTTCCCTCCTGGGTGCATTGATTTCACAGGGCAACATACAAAGGAACGTTCTATACAAAACCAGCCAGTGCGTGGTGAAGATAGTTGCTAGTAGTAAAAAGTAAATTCAGTGTTGCTTTAGCTTGGTTAGTATGAAAAATACAAGACAAGCACCAATATGAGTTTAAAATAAAATTGGGGAAAAAAAAAACACAGCTCTTTTAACTTCTCATGAGCGCCCTCTGGTAGCCCGGCAGCCATAGGCCAATGAACTGCTCTGCTGGGAATTATGCATTATGGGAATAACTTAAAATAGCAGTTGTTTTTTTTATTTTCAATTCATATTGCTACTTTTCTTATATATTGATTAGCTAACCTTTGAGTGTTAAGTTGGTGCACAAGGATTTTAGTGTGCTTTGTAAGATGACATCGCAAGTCAGACCTTAAACACCTCCTGCAATTTCTGATGGGTTGATAAGCTTGTTGGTAAGATGCCTGGTATAGTCCGGCGTGGCTTATATACAAACTAATTTGTTTCTCTAAATTCGGTGGGTGCGTTTGATACACCGGAAATGAAGGTATTTGGTCCACTGCTGACTTTAGAGGTTTTTCCCCTTAAAAACATAGAAGCAGTCCATTTTAAAACCTTTATTGTAACTGAAATAGAAAAAGACAAAATAAAAAGTTAAATAAAGTTTGTAAATGAATTAGCATTAGACAATAAAGTACGTACCAAACAGCCATCCTTCTGACCCTCACAGACTGGACATGTGTCCACGAAACACGCCAATTAGTCCTGTCCCCTTCGGAAAGTACTCCTAGTCTAAAGTCATTATATTTACAAGCGATACCTGCCAGAGAAACAGTCTCCTTCATTCAAACTTCTCCACTGCAGCCGAAGGGCCTGGAGACTAATGAAGACCATCGGAAGGACGCTTGGTGAAAAAGAGATCACTATTTGGTGCAGCAATTGCTAAATGGAAAAGAACACAAGATAAAAGTCAATCACTCACACTCTGGAACTCTATGCAAGATTCCAGTCATGTCAAGGGAGTTGAGAGCACAGAGAAGAAGAAAATCACTAGTAAGACACTTTGCTTTAATGGATTGAGATCAGCAGTGTCTGCGTGATCCCCCTGCTCAAGAAGGTTCATGTACAGGCCTGTCTGAGGTTTGACAAGGAACACCTGAACGTCTCAGACAGGTCTTGGCAAAATGTGATGTTGTCAACCGAAGAGGCAGAGAAATGGTGAACAAGAGCCCAACAACAGCATCCCTACTGTCAAACATGGAGGTGGAGACCTTCTGCTTTGGGGATGTTTCTTTGACCAAAATCCCCCCTGAGATGTGTGCAACCCCGGTGACCAATGAAACGTCTTAACAAAGGTTAGCAGAGGCCAAGACCAAGACACATTAGTTTGCAAATGTGTCCCCTTTAATACAAATCCATTTCTAACGTTTATTTACCATAAATTCCGGACAATTGGGAGCAGAACAAACTAAATGTGAAGAGAAAAAAAACGTACAGTACATAATACATACAGTTTGCACCAGAAGTGTCCACATTGTAAGATGGGATGTCAAAGTACACAGAAAGATGTCAAGAACAACATTCTTCCATTCACCAAACTGGAAGAAAATCCCTGCCACTAGCAGATGCAGAAAAACTCCTTCAAGCTCTTGTGACCTCCAGGTTCTCTTTCTTCCATATAAAGCACTACACGCCTATCTTAAAGAGCTAGTGGAACCCAGTAGATCAGCCCTGTAGAACACTGCGCTCACAGAATTTACAATTACTTGTCACTTGTCCAACTTTCAGAAGGGAGGTACACCACTTAGTTAGCAGGCTCCTCTGTTATGCAAACATCTACCCAACTCCATCCGAGGGGCAGACCCCCTCTCATTATTTAAAAGTCAACTCAAAACCCACCTTTGTGCTAAAGCATTTCGTTAGAACTGACCCCTAATGTGCTGCTACGTATCAGAGAATCTTCTCTATGTTCCTTGGATAAGACTAAGACCTAATCTTCCATGTATCCTTCTTTTTACTTCTCAGCCCCACAGAGCCTGGGTTCTGTCCAAGGCTTCTTCCGAAGCGGGAGTTTTTCCTTGCCTCCGTCGCCAAGTGCTTGCTCATGTGGGCTTTCTGTTGGCTCTCTGTGACCTTCACGTGCAAAGTGCCATGAGATGACGGCTGATTTGGCGTTGTGCAAATAAATTGACACCGAATTGAAGTGAATGTTACACAGAACTTTTAAATCATGAAATGTTTTCTTTCCAATAATAGAGCAGGTTAAACAGTAGCCGACCAAAAGAGTTATTCATCGCTGTCTTAGTCTCCTGCATCTTCTTCAGGGTCAGAATTTAAACAACCTCATGACAGACTTTGTCAGTCTCTCTCTCTCTGTCTTTCGCTCTCACTTTCGTCTCGGGGCAAATTAGTCCCCGAGCTTGTGCTCTCTCCTTCATCATGCAGTAGTACAGCCTTTACAACCCCCGCCGGTGATACAATCTTCCATTGGCACTTTGCGGTTTAAACATCGCTCTCTCCCTCTATCGCGGTTTAGCAAAAATCAATTAATACTGAGGTATTAATCTCCGGTCCACAGGTGAATATGGGCTGTTATTGGTCAAAAAATATTGAATAGCACAAGTCATATGTCGTATTCTGGTCACTAGGCGTCAGTAAAGTCACGCTGAAGAGACATTATCTCACATTTGCATGTACTCAGCCATGGAATATCCGACATTATAGCGTGAGTTCTCATCTCATTTCGTGTGGAAGTGGTACGTTTTTGGGTTCATATTTTGAAACCCTTAGTAATTTAAAATAAATCAATTGTATAATTGGTAATGCCTAAAGCAGCAGCCATGAACAAATTTTGAACTCTTTATATTTTTGTGAGGCGGTAAACTTACAAAATCAGCAGGGGATCAAATACTTACTTTGCCTACAAGGTTAACGATTACCATGTTCCTGTAAAATAGCTCACAATGGCAAATGCAAAACACACATTCTTCGTATGTATACATTTTTGAGGAGTTCTGTAAGATTTACCAAATGCTTAGCACATATGAATCTTTCAAAAACAAAGAGACTGATATGAATTAGCTGGATGTTTGAGTTTTTGGAACCATAAGAAAAGTCAAGTGTTTTACGACACTGTCATGAGCTGCTGAATCATGGATGAAACAATGTCAGGCCTGTTGCACTTGATAGCGGCTGAAAACATCATTCTTTCCCATGTGATAAAACCGTGAAGCTGTTCCACGCAAATGATGCTGACGTGATGCGTCATGCGAGTTCTTCAGCCTTCTAGCATTTCATCAGAGCCAACAGCAACATCCTCCGTTTTTTTCCCCCTCAAACCGACGCTTTAACCAGAGAAAAAAAAAGAACACGTGCCACTACTCTCATTTTCTCTTTAACACTCATTCTTCTCTCGCTGGTTGAGTGCAACATCTGTTCCATGGAACAAACAGCAAGGCAGTAACTCACAGACTCATCCCTCTCCATTCATCCGGACCACTGCCCTTTCTGGACACTTTGACTTTGGTCTATTTCAGCCCTGTTATTTTGATCTATGTGTGCACACTTAAAGGGCTGCATAGCTACACCGAGGGATTTCAAAGGTTAGGTACCTTTTGCAGTTTGCTTTGTCCTTACAGAAACACCAGGAACCAAATCATCACAACCTTTGTGACGTTCTTCTGCTAATTAAGCCCATGCTTGTTCCTGATGCTCAGCTCTATGGAGGAACTATTGACTATGATAAATCTGCAGTTTTGCCACAATTGGTTATTTGAATCAACTCTCAATGTCCAACGTGCGGTTTTTATTATCATTCGTTCATTCATTTTCTTTGCCGCTTATCCTCATCAGGGTCGCCGGTATGCGGGAGCCTATCCCAGCTGACTTTGGGCGAGAGGCGGGGTAAACCCTGGACTGGTCGCCAGCCAATCACAGGGCAAGGTTTTTATTATGCATCTGCATATTATAAAAATCAAATTCATTCAGTAGTATTGATATATTTGTAGAGTACATCGAATTACTTTAAAAATTGAAATGTTTTGTTGAGAATGTACAGTAGGGGTGTCTCACACAAGAGTTGGCAAGATAAAAGATTTTTTTCTCGATAACTTTTTCGTATTCTGTACATTGCCGTGTGCACGTGTGTCTGTTCAACCTGTGAGTTGGTGTGTTTGTTCCGTAAAACAACGGCATGACGGAAATGAGTACTTTAGTCAGTCATACAGCCTTTTGTCTCAGGGGATGCATGTAGCATACACACACAGTGCAGAAGACTGTGGCCTCATGAGAAACTATGCAAGGTTCGGTAGAAGAAATTAAATTAGCAGATTGCGTTATATTGTCATGCAAAAGTTTGGGCACCCCTGATCATTTTCAAGACTTCCCTTCATAAATCATTAGTTGTTTGGATCAGTAGTTTCAGGTAAATATATCATATAGCAGCCAAACGCAGAAAAGTGAAATGAAGCTTTTAGGATTTACAGTGAAATAATTCTTTCAAAAATGAGGCAGGTGCGTAAATTTGGGCACTCTTGTTTTATTGATTTGAATGCCACTAATTATTGGAACACAAAATTAGTTTGGTAAGCTTATTGACGCTTGACCTGTAAGTTGTTCTTCTCTTTGCATCTTCTCCAAAGTGTGGCAACATGGGAGCCTTTTGATGGGTTACCATTTTTGGACCCACATGGGAGGAAGTCACACAATATAGAGTACCGAAACAAAACACAGCAACTATTTTGAAAGGCTCATGCCCGCTGGGAATCGACCAAACACCTTTTACCATGATGCGACAGTTTGTGTCAGCCGAATGACTCGGTCATGGAGGAGACAGGGTCACAGCCGCCGGCAGGTGAGCATAATGTACAGCACGTGCGCCATGCCTATGTACATTTTGGATGGATCTCAGGCCGAGTGACAAAAGTCTATCAATGCCATTAGCAGCGCCAGAACCGGCAAAACCACAGAGGTGACCGCAAAAGAACAGGAAAAGTCACCTCAGCCAATTACCCATGAGCTCACATGTTGCCAAAACAGCCTTTTAATCCCAGGGGTTAGGTCACCGAGGGATAAAGCGGCGCTGAGCCTCCACCGAGACCAATGAGTCAAAGAGGGTTTCACATACATTCATTGTTCATTTCAACTTTCTCAGTCACTAATTAGTCTGTCTGCCGTGTATCAAGGAAGCATTATAAGAAATGCTCACGTATAATTGATTGATTGTACTTGCTGATGGCTCATCTCACATTATATAACAGTATTACCAAGAATACTGGATCCTTCACAGCAAAGCATATAATATACCAACAGCCTATAATATTACAAAAGAATACATCAAAGCCAAACTGGGGGACGGAATATTGAATGCAGTAAATTAGCACATCTTTGTGTGTAAATTAGTCTCGGCCCTCATTGTTTTCCATTGGGACATTACACAGACGGCTTATAGATATTTTGTGTTTGTGAAGTCTTTATTATTTACACCATTACATTATGAAAAGTTTGTGAGAGCTATTTTCCAAAGATGAATTTGCTAATATTGCAATATTTCATTGTTTTGGGTTATTTGTTCAAGACGACAAAAGCAAAAATGATTTTCCTACAGATCAACTTTTTTAATATAGAGGAGACATCTGGTTCCAGACACGACCACAGTAAGTGAATTTCGAGTAGTAGCAGGCTTAAATACTAAGTAATATTTTAACATTACAGAAAACCTGCTTATGATGTTGTAAAAACAGTTTTTAGCATTATTAGAGCCCTGTAGACATGAAATAATACCCTTTTTGTCACCTGTACACTGCAATTATTTTTTGCTTACAACACAGTGCAGTGCAGGGACACCGTTTGCATAACAAGCTACCAAGCTAACTAGTTAGCCTCCAATTTACTTTTTCCAAACTTGAGAACGGGTTTCAAATGGAGTGGGGAGGAAGAACAACGTAAGATGCCAAAAACTTACCACTTCCACACAGAGTGGGAGAACTTTTAGGATGCTTAGTGACCAGACAAACAGCTACATTGTAAGGTCCAGTAGTTCAGGGGTTTTCAAAGTCTAATATTGAGCCTTACATTTTCAAAACCTGATATAGACTAAATACTCAAATCAAATTTTAAAATGTTCAATGCATTTGTTTTATTGAAAAAAAAGAATCAAAATATGGGCAGAAAATGCACTTTTGTGCTTGCTTGTGTGCATGGGGCGTATGATGATATGTTGGGGAGCAAGGGTATTTGGCTTCTTGGAGGGAGGGAGGCCTGCAACGTTTAAGACATTGAAAGAGAGTATGGAAATTTTAAACATATTGGTAAAAAGAATTTGGACTATCGCTTTTCAATTAATGGTCCATTTTCCAAAATGTACACCTCATTACGTTACCTCTCTCCACATTGGGGTTCAAATTTTGTGGTTTCACCCTATCGGTTTTTCAGAATTATAGTAAATCATGCTGTTTCTTGGTTGAATTCGGCCTACTAATAAGAAAAAGTATGCATATTTATTTATTTTTCCTAAAACAATTATTCCGTCAATCCATTTTCTCTGCCGCTTATCGTCATTAGGGTCGCGGGGGTATGCTTGAGCCTATCCCAGCTGACACAAGGCAAGAGGCGGGGTACACCCTGGACTGGTTGCCAGCCAATTGCAGGTAAATTAATTATTTTTAAGTCTAAAAGTGGCTAAATTAGCTAAAACTGAAATATAAGGCATTAACAAGACACCCAACCTGCAGTACTCTAGACTAGTTACTAGGCTTACAAGTGCCTTACAAGTGGCACTTGTAACTTACAAGTGCCAGAGTTGCCGGAAAGGCTTTTATTGCAGGTTTGAATTATTTCACAATAGGCACAGTAATAACATAATCATCATAACAACAACAACACCATGGGCTAGCGTCGCAGCCATAATCCAGCTGCTATATTGACTAATAGTCGCGTAAAGGAGACTCCACGGCTGTTAAAACCCAGATTTAGAAGGTCGCAAACTTGTTTTCTATGCTCAAACTATGAAAATCTTCTATTTGCAAATGAGGGATACAACTTTTCTGAATTGACTTATCACATTATTCTCAAACCAATTCACCGCAACGAATGCTACCGTATACCACGAGGACATAAAATGACTACAATTCCTATTTCACAAACACACTTTCCAGATGACTCTTTCCGTGTACCGTTGTCTCTCCAAACTTAAACTAAACAGTCAAGAGACAAACGCGTGATGTTTTACATGGTCCATTCCTTGCACGCTTTGTAATAGTTCATGCAAAATGATAAATGATGAGCGTGTGCACGTAAAAATGAACAATATACACAAATGAAAGCA